>JARHVA010000544.1:2977500-3192500 GCA_037957365.1 Torreya grandis
CAAATTAGTAGGTCATGGAAGCTCCAAAGACAAATGAATATTGGAGGAGGATTGAAGATTCAAAGTTTATACAAAACAAAATGCAGGCTTCCAAAAAATTAGTGGTTGAGGATTTGAAGCACAAGCTAAATTAGATACATTTGAATGGTGAGCCCAAGTAATGATAACCAAGGTTGATATATTCAGCTTTGGAGTGGTGTAAAAATCCAAAATACCACATGAAATATGGTAGTGTATCAATGACCACATGAAGGGATTGATCCACTATGGACAATGAGGGGGTATAGGGTGGTTGATGCCAATATTGATTTATTTACCCAATGTATGCCTCCTTAGAGATCTATAGCTTGAAAGACTTGTAAAAAAAAACTTATATGACTAATACACATACAAATGTATTTCACATAGGTTGAATAAAATTATAAATTAAAATATCCTCATAATTAATTCATTCAAAGACAAAAGAGTGCACTCAAGATTTCAAACAACAAAATAAAAATGATGTTTGTTTACTAGCTCTAGAGCTCTGATACCATGTTAGAATCATCTACATATGAGACATCCAAGATCAAATATGGGAAGACCAAATGCATAAATTTTTTATAATGAATGAAATCACATAAGATCAAAATAGAGATAGATTATATTTATATATTGAGGTGTAAAAATAATTATAATATCTTGAATCTCACAAACCTCACAACTATCCAAGTTGTCTCAGCTCACAACTAAGTAACTCAACACTCCATTACACTATATAGATGGTACGAAGGCCAAGTAGATCACACTACTATAATCTAAAATCTAAAATCCTCAATACATAATGAATAATGCATCATGAATGCCTTGGAATATATGTCCTTATATAGGTATAGAAGAGACACTAATCCACATTAATTTGGCAATGAGAACACAACTCAGTTGTAAAGTGAATAGGAACCCCATGAGCAACATGCCAAGCCCCACATGTCAACATTATGATGTATAATGATCAAACAAGTCAATGTATTTAAGTGTTATTTGTTACCATTTTGGTTTATTCAAGTGTTATAAGTCCTATAGGGACCCTAGGAAGGTGTTTGAGTCATTATTGGATCATGTGTGTAGGTTTGAGAATCAATTTGGAGTTTCCCTATAAAACTAAGAATTTAAAATTTGAATTGGGTTGTATCTTTTGGAAGGTTTTATGGTGAATCCTAATTTATATAATGGGTTATTAATGTTATATGATTTTATATGAGGTCTTAGTTAAGTGTGTGTGTGTAGTATTAATTCACAAATGCAATGTACTTCAAAAACTAAGAAATAAATATAACTGCCCCTTCATTTGTGGAGGTGGCCAAGAAGAGGGAAGTTGGTAGTTATGTGTTTTTAAGAATGTAAAAGAAAATAATATATGTTATATATTAATGATGCATATATATAATATTAATATAGGGTTTAGTAAGTATAGGTTTAATAATATGACAAGAAAAATGAAACAAAAGAAGTTTTAGTTCTGTCCATGAAGGACAAGAATATGAATTGGATTTTATGTTGTAAATATCTCTTTAAAAGAAATAAATATTAATTATTTTGTATTGAAAACTTCCTTATTATTCATACGTTAAGTTTTTACTACAGAAAATACAATGGGTTATAAACATCTTAAGACTATTACAGAGGTAGTTTGCAAGAATGCTATAATCCTACATTAAGATTGGTTAAGAGACAGTCAAAGGAGTGAAGATTGGTCAAATATGATACTTGTTGATGAGAGTTAACCTAGGAATAATATCAATTTAAGGTTTATCAAACATATTTGGTCGTTTTATTATCATATATTTCCTTTTAGGCCTTTTGATAACCTACAGTCTCAATACCCTATCTAGCTTAACATAGTTAAGGTAAGAACAATGATGCTTTTTATGCTTTAAGGTTTGGTGAAGATACCGATAATTATAATGAGTTTTTTTATTATGGTAAAATCCATTTATAGGTCTTATTAAGTCTATATAATTAAATAATTTCAATTTAAGTCATTTAATGCACTCTTGGCCTATAGACAGGGTTAAAATCCTAGATAATGGAAAATTTTGTATATCTTAGGATTTAACTAATACAACAAGACAACATTGATAATGGAGTTTCTATAGGTTGTATATGAATTAATGGAGGATTTTTGAATTTTTTTGATGGAGTATGGAGAGATAAAACATTTTTTCAAGGACTATAACCCTATTGAAAACCTTGTCAAAAAACTAGAACTCTGTCAAAGTGAATGATCAGAGGAGTTTAGAGATTGGTGGAGATGAATTAATGATTGGAGAAAATTTTTAGGGATATAATAGACCTATTTAATGTCTTTAAATCATGTTAATAGGTATTAAATTCAATATTTTACATTTTATAGTGTCTTGGCATACTTAGGATAGTCATAGTCTAATAACAAGGGTTTAAGAATTCAATTTGAGGTTGTGAGTGATTACACCAGCCAAACACCATAAAATTTTTTATTAGAATTATT
The DNA here is from genome assembly GCA_037957365.1 of Torreya grandis. Classification (NCBI taxonomy): domain Eukaryota; kingdom Viridiplantae; phylum Streptophyta; class Pinopsida; order Cupressales; family Taxaceae; genus Torreya; species Torreya grandis. The sequence continues at coordinate 2,980,007 of JARHVA010000544.1, forward strand.
TTGATTTGAACTAACATATTTTAGAGTTTTCACACTTGCAAAAATTTCCAAAGTATATAATATCAGGATTAAAATCAAAATAGGTGTAATTAGGCCTAATGAAGGGCTAATTGGGAGAAGAAGAGGTGAGAAAGTGGTGAATCCAAGGGATCTGGTCAATGAAAATTTGGTGGGAGATACAAGAGGATAGAGGGTACTTATAAAGGACATAAAATTTTCAATACAAGACTATACTTGTTTGTATAATTTAAAATTGTCAAAAAAAAAGGCTATTAGAAGGGAAGTATGATTGAAGGTTTAGGGAGTATAAAAGACACTTGAGGTTGTAATAGAGTGTGAGATGAATTTAAAAAAATGTGTGAATCCATATAGAGGTTATCCATGTTGACATATTATCTTCATGACACCTGGATTAAGAAATGAAGTGATTTGGGTGTTGAGTAACCTATAGCCTAATGAAGACTAGTGTATGAGGTGAATGAAAGGGAGTAAATGAATGTAATGATATGAATGGATGAGTGTGAGGTGTTTAAAGGTTATAAAATCATATATAAATTTTTAATGAAGTTTTTTTAATAATTCATAAAGGAGAAAGATGTCAATATTAGTGAGGGATTGTCTGAGAGAGAGATTGAGATGATTGAATACTCTAAATGATGGTTGCAGGTATTAGAGTTGTAGGAGCAGATAATGAGGGATATCTACATCATTTGATATCAAATTATTAATTTAATTTGGATGAGGAGAAATAAATCCATCCATTAAACAAGTTACATGTTTGAATTAGTTTTCATTTTGAGTTTTTTGATATGTTCATGAGATAGTGTTGAGATGTGATAAAAAAGATAAGATTATGGTAAGCAAACCTAAATCTAGTGAGTATTGATAGTGTGAGAGACCTATTTCAAATCTCAAGAGTGATCTCAAGGAGATGTTGAATAAAGAGAGATGATTCCTTGGAAAAGGAAGAGAGAGAGAGAGAGAGAGAGAGAGAGAGAGAGAGAGAGAGAGAGAGAGAGAGAGAGAGAGAGAGAGAGAGAGAGAGAGAGAGAGAGAGGTCATTTTGAGAGGTCATAAAAATGAAAGTGGATGAGGATTGTAAAATAGGTATCATTCCAAGAGAGACCAAGAGACTAAGAGTAGGTGAGATTAAGAAATATAAAGAAAAAATAAAATAGGGCAAGGATCATAAGAGTTACCACAAAGTGAGGAAGGGGCAAGAAGACACCAAGATAAGAGAGATGGAAAAAGATATCATATAGGTAAGGCAATATTTGGATGAGTTGTCAATAATAATGGAGAAAATGAAGGAAAGTGAGAACCCATACTTTGGATGGGTCATGAGGAAGAAAAAAATAAAGTGGCTAATAAAGCTTCAGATGAAGAGAATAAAGAGGAAAGCTAAGAGAGATGAAAGAGAGAATAAAAAATTTCTTTCTAAGAAAATTAAGAGTGAAATGATGAAGTATATGATGAGGATGCAAGAGGGTGAAGGTGAAAATAACCTTGAGATAGATGAGGTAAGTTTAAGTGAAGAAAAATAAGATAGTTGTAGCCAGCTAGGTTATGGGTAAGATAAATAAGAAACATATCAGTTTGAAGGCCTCATTGAGGGCTTGGAAAGATAAGTACAAACCAATGAAGAAGGTATGACATTTGATTATCAGTTTGATTATGAAATCTAAGAGAAATTAGAGGTAGAAATGGTAGCCTTAGAAAGAGACTTGTATGGTGAGATGATGAAGAATGAAGAGAAAGTATAGATTGTAGAAATTGAGATCCACATGATGGATCACAAAGAACATGAAGAAAAATCATTAATGAAATCAATGAAGTAGGTTGAAATAGGTAGGCAAGAAATTGCCTTTATTTTCATTTCAATAATAAAGATGATAATAAGGGAAGGTGAAAGTATAGGTGTACTATCCATGTTTTTGGGTATACATGGCCCATATGATAGAGGAAAATATCAAGGTATGAATGCACATCAAGTGATAGATATAGCAAGCAATCACTGGAAGTAAGGAAACAATATTTTTTATGATAGAGGAAATAAAATGAGAAAATATGAAGAATATTTGAGGCATGATGGAGAATAAACAACAAAGTAATATCCAAGGAGCATGAATTGTAAGACCAGGAAGAAGTGTACAATAATCCCTTTGAACAGAGCTCAAATTCTTTCTTGCCTAGGAGTATGATACAAGAGTATCAAACAAGTCAATGAATTTAAGTGTGTTTTATTGTAATTTTGGTTTATTCAAGTTTTTTAAGTCCTATAGGTACCCTAATAAGGTTTTTGAGTCATTATTGGATCATGTGTGTAAGTTTGAAAGTCATTTTGGAGTTTCCCTCCAAAACTAAGAATTTGAAAATTTGAATTAGATTATATATTTTGGAAGGTTTTATGGTCAATTCTAATGTTTTTAATGGGGTTTTGAAGTTTTAATATGTATTATTTAGGTTTTTTAGTGTAATATCAATGTACAAATGCAATTTACTTCAAAAACCAAGAAAGAAATGCAATTGCCCCTTCAACTGTGGAGGTGGCCAAGAAGAGGGAAGTTGGTAGTTATGTGTTTTAAAGAATGGAAAACAAAAAAATACATGTTAGAGAGTCATGATTCATTAATAGAATATTAATATAGGGTTTATTATTACAATTTCAATAAGATGATAGGAAAAATGAAATAAAATAAGTTTTAGTTTTGTCCATGAAGGACAAGAATGTGAATTGGATTTTATGTTGTAAATATCTCTTTGAAAGCAATAAATATTAAGTAGTTTGTGTTGAAAGGTTACTTATTATTCATATTTTAAGTGTTTATTACATAAAATATAGTGGGTTTTAAATATTTTAAGACTATTATAGAGGTAGTTTACAAGAATTCTACAATCTTGCGTTAAGATTGGTGAAGAGACGGTCAAAGGAGTGAAGATTGGTCAAATATGATACTTTTTAATGAGAGAAAACCTGGTAATAATATAATTTTAAGGTGTATCAAACATATTCATGTATTTTATTATCATATATTTCCTTTTAGGCCTTTTGATAACCTACAGTCTAAATGCCATGTGTAGTTTAACATAATTAAGGTAAGAACAACGATGTTTTATATGCTTTAAGGTTTGGTGAAGATCACAATAATTATAAGGAGTTGTGTTATGATGGTACATACCATTTATAGGTCTTATGAAGTCTATAGAAATAAATAAGTTCAATTTAAGTCATTTAATGCACTCTTGGCCTATAAACAAGGTTGAAACCCTAAATAATGAAAAAAGTCATATATCTTAGGATTTAACCAATATAAAAAGAACCAAATTGATAATGGAGTTGTTATATATTTTATATGAATTAATGGAAGATGTTTTAAGTTTTTTTTGGAGTAATTAAGGATAAAATGTTGTTATAAGGACTATAACCCTATTGAAAACCCTATCAAGAAACCAGAACTATATCAAAGTGAATGATCAAAGGAGTTTAGAGATTGGTGGAGATGAATTAACGATTGTAGAATTTATTTATGGGTATAACAGACATATTAAAGTCTTTAAAGTGTTTTAATAGGTATTTAATTCAATATTTTGAAGTTTTTAGTGTTTAGGCATACTCAAGACAATCACAATCCAAGAACTAGGGTTTAAAAATTTAATTTGAGGTTGTGAGTGATTCCACCAACCAAAAACCATAAAAAAATTGTTATTAACATGATTTTAATGTGACCTAATATATTTTAGAGTTTTCACACTTTTATGGAGTTCCAAAGTACATAATATCAAGTTTGAGATCAAAATAAGAATAATTAGGCCTAATGAAGGGCTAATTAGAAAGAAGAAGAGGTGAGAAAGTAGTGAATCCAAGTGATTTGGTCAATGAAACTCTGGTGGAAGATATAAGAGGATAGAGGGTAATTATAAAGGACATCAAATTTTCAATACAAGACTGTCTTTGTCTATATAATTCAAAAATGTCAAAAAAAGTCTACTATAAGGGAAGTATGATTGAGGGTTTGAGGAGTGTAGAAGACACTTGAGGTTGTAATAGAGTGTGATATGAATTGAAATGAATATGTTAAGCCATAGAGGTTTTATCTATTTTGATATATTATATTCATGAGACCTAGATCAAGAAATGAAGTGAGTTGGGTGTTGACAAGCTTATAGCCTAGTGAAGAATAATGTATCAAGTGAATGAAAGGGAGTGAGTAAATGAATGGATGAGTGTGAGGTGTTAAAAGTTTATAAAATAAAATATAAAGTTTTAAATAATTTTTTTGAATAAGTCATAAATGAGAAAAATGTCAATCTTAGTGAGGGATTGTCTGAGAGAGAGAGATTGAGAAGATTGATTGCACTAATTGATGGTTGTAGGTATTAGAGTTGTAGAAGGAGTAGAGAATAAGGGATCTCTACATAAAATTAGTTTCCAAAAGAATAAAAAAACCATGTTTAATATAAATAATCATGTGCATGTGTAATTAATGACCTCATTATTGCACCTAAGTGACCTAATTATTCCAACTAAGCAAGCTTAATATATATGTGTAGAGAAACCATATAATGGATTAAAAAACTAAACCAACATGAATACCTAGTGTAAATTTTTATATGTTGGTGTAATAAGTGTATGATTAGGAACCTTAACCATGAATTGTGACCTTAGCGATGTATTTAGACTTTAACTTTGTGATACTAGGGTTATATATAATCAAAATTGGGAGAAATGGGGAATTTGCTCTCAATGTGGAATTAGAATTATGGTTATTTTATATGTGGAAGCCTCTGATGTAAAAAAATGGTTTAAAATGTGTTTATATAGTCATAAATTTAAATTTCCTTAGGGACATATGCTAAACTTTCCATAAATTTTAATTTTGAAAATTAGTCATTATTTTGCAAGAGGACTAGAGAGGGATTGGAAAATAGAATGGGGTATTCCTATTTGAGAGGGTGATATTGTCCAATTAATAAAAAAATGATAATAAGGATATAACATTACTTTAATGATGTGTAAGGATGATATCATGATGGATAGAATCATTTTGGGGTCATTAATCAACTTATAAGAGTGAATCCTTTGCACGTAAGGTGATTGAAAATGAACAAAAGGGCCATATGATAGGTCTAGAGATAAGTGTGTAAAGGAGTGGTCAAAAATTCATTATTTTAGCTTAAATTTTAATTTATGATTCTACAATTTCACCCATTTTAATCTAGAAATGAATCAAATTGAACTTACTAGAGTAAAAGGAAAAATGTGTACCTAAACTTATTTAAGAAGTGTAGTCTTAAATGTATGCCATAATGTTAAATTGTGTTCCACACAAACCTAGAATTAAAAATATGTAATATCATCATTTAATTAAGATAAATATCAAAAATCAAAATAAAATAAACTATAAAATGAAAAGTAACAAATACACCTGGTTGGGTATGTGAATCGTTATGTTTTATTAGTGCAAAACTGGTGAATGTAGAGGGTTCTCCAATCCTCATAAATAGGTGAGTGTTCCTTAAAAATAATGGTGTGATTGAATCCATCATCCCATAACCATATTATTTAAGTGATTTATAATCCCTATAATAATTCCAATATATTATTCTAGTGCAAAATTGGGGCAAATATAAAAATAACCATTACAAACATAATAATGTTCAATTCTTGTGTATAACTAGTACAAAATTGGTGTGAAATTTGATTATAATTTTGATATATTTTATATATCATGGATAATTACATGAATTTTACATTCCATATATGAAACAAGTGAAAATCTAAGTAATGAGGAAGCCATGTGTTGTGTACATGCCCCCAAATTGATATCTAGTGTATATAGATTATAAACTAATTAATAACAACTGTGATTCTAAGAAAACATGTGTGTTAAATTATAATAACATGTCATGAATGATGCATCTAAATTGACCAAATTTGAGGCAAAACTAAGTAAATTTGGTAACTGATATTGTAAAATTATTGTATACTATCCTAGGTAAACTGATATTTTGAGAAATTTTAGAAATGCATGTTTTTAGGCATTTGGTCAACAGTGATGGGAAGAATAAGAGAGACTTTATCTCTTGTATAATAGGGTGATCCTATCCAAAATCACTTTTTATGCATTTTATTTGACTAAAACTATGATAATTATGTAATAACTACTAATTTTTGTTTGTGTGCTAATCTAGGAGGTTTAGTCTATAAAACAAACCTATGTGAATTACCCCTATTTTGAGGTGAGTTATTGAGTCTGTTTAATAAATTAAATCAAATATGTAAACCTGATTAATAGTGATAAGATGGAGAAACATTACATAATCATATAGATAAACTAATCATATTAGTGTGAGATGAATGTAGGAAAAAATACTCATAGCAAGAGTGTCTAGATATATGATAAGTGATAAAAAAAAGTATGTAATGATATATACAACTACTTAGGGAGGAATGCATAATATATATAATGTAATTGGAAGGGTTGGGTGGATTATGACACCCATCATGACATTTAAATCTGAACAAATAAATAAGCAAGGTGTCATGGCCATGACACACAATCAAATATTACACATAAAAAACACAAAGCACACAAGAGAAGGATAAGGGGCCACATAAAAGGGACATGTTAAAATGTCACTCTCTCAAATAAAATCACACAAAATAACATGTTAAAATGTCCTCACATACACATAAATAGGCAATGAAGTCTTAGATCCACATATAAGGACATGTTAAAATATCTGCATAACTGTAAAATACACATAAAGACATATTGAAATGTCCTCAATGGCAAAGAGTGAGTGCATACAAGCCCTAGATATAAAAAATAAATATGAAAACTAAGCATGATAATATGTTACTTATCAACAAGATATAACTTATAACATGATTATATTTAGTAATTGAGATAACTCGTAGTATATTAATATGTTAGTGAGTGAATAATATCTAAATATGTAATGTTATGTAAAGAACTGAGTTATGAGTAAGATAAGGTAACCAAAGAAGGATAAAACATGTGCATAATATTCCCCCAGTGAGCTAGTTGATGAATGTACATGTAGAAATTTTGTATGTGGTCTGAAACAAAGTCATGATAGTTTGAGCTCATTGGGACAATAACAAGGTGATGAACACTAAAGCAAGGCACTCTTGTCAAATAGGGTGATCTTGTACAATTGTATTTTTTAAATGTGTAACAATAATATTACCTATAAAAAATCTATAAATGGTCTTATATGTAATCTAAAGTCACTCATGTACACTGGTGATGCATATATGATATAAACTTAGCTAAAAAAAGTATCAAATAACTATTCACAAATAAACTAATGTATGAAAAATATATAAAAGCATACATAGTTCCATATATTGGTATTTTATAGAATATCTTATTATTATTATTATTATTATTATTATTATTATTATTATTATTTTATTTTTGCATAGATGAGCTAAGAAATATAAACAAATATACTAATCAATGACTCCCTTAAGAGTCTTACCATCAATTGATCTTATATTGAACAAAGGAATGGTGATTTCTAGGAAATGAAAAGTATCATGCCATTATGTAGTTTATGTATTATTACCATATTCATATTTTGCATAATTAGTATCATCGAGATTATACCAATCTATATTTTTATAATCATCATCATCTAGATTTATAATTTTAAAATGCCACTCTTATCTTATATTGTATCTGGATATGTAAAACCAACTACCAAATATTGTGGTATTGACTTTCTCAATTTCTATTTTGTAATATATAGTGTCATGTGCCTCTATTGATATGCCATTACTTTTATCTATTTGTATGTTAGTTAAAAATATGATTTATCTCTAGATATGTTCCTTATTTGGAAAATAATGTGGCCTTGAATTCATGTTAAAATGATAAAATTATACTTTTATCAATTATTGATCTTATTTATTTTAACCATCATCTTCTACGCACAAAATTGTAGGCACTTGAATTTGAAATAACATGAAAATTAAGATAACACTTGTTGACTATTTTGACCAAAAGTCAAAATAGGTCAATCCCCTATAGAAAAAACTTATATAGAGATATGTTAGGGTCTTATAGGGTGTTTCATGTCCTAACAATGTCATTTTATGTGTCATTAGCTTTGTCATGGTCACATTTAGTCCTTAGATAGTCAATGTCATGTTAGGGGTCATTTATGAAGGTTTATATGGTTTCCTTAGAAGGAAAAGGTGTAGAAAAATTTACCAATGTCCTTCATATCATATCCTTGTTATATTTTTCAGTCCTAATTGAAAAATTATAGGTACTATGTTGAAATCAAGAAAATAGTTGGAAAAAGAAGAAGTTTTGGCAATTGTATGACTTATACAAGAGTGTAGCAAGTGTGGAAGGATTATATAGTGACTCTTCAACTAAACTAAACTCCTTATCATGTTTTTTCAGCTTTGAAACACTTGAAAATGACCTAAAACCATTTTGTTCTTCCATCACTCCACTAGGTAGTTATAAATGACCAATCGATTTTGGTCTAGTATATACAACAATGGTTGATTCAGGTCAAATCCACTTAGTGGTAGATAGTAATCTTAGTATAATTCCATTTCATAGTAGGATTTCAAGGATTAATTTTTTATGCTCTATGAACCATTGTTTATAAGTTTACTACTTTTTTTTACCTGCTCATTTCCACACCCTGTAGGTTTCTTTCCTTTTTGCATTGGTCTATAAAAACCAATTAGTGAAAGTGTTTATATATAGTGTGGACAGACTCGTCACATGGATCTAAATGTGGAGTGAATGAGAAAGGCACAAGTACTTTAGTTTACTAATTGAGACTTCAATGGCTAGTTTGTAGACAATTTCATCTTTTGTAGAGGTGTCTTCCTGTAGTGGCTTCAGATAAAAAGTGGAATGAGAGTCAATATCACATTTCATGGTTGTTAGTGAATTTGAAATTCTTGACATCAAATTTTTTTATGACGAGTGAAGTGATCATTTAATATATACATAGTCAAACTTTCTTACAAGTATCCACCTACAAGTAAGAAAAGAATATTTGCACCACTATGGTGATGTAATGAGAAGGTTTTCAAAGTGTTGAGATATATCCTAAGGTGGAAATTATATATTTTAACTATACAATTATGGTTTGAATTTAATTGAGATAACATATTCTTCTATATACAAAGTTATGCTTTGTATGTTGTTGATGTGCACCTACATGAAGTGCATACAAAGGACTAAGCAGTTGGAGTGCAAGTGTTTAAATCTATTTGAGACCTTCATAGAGGTTTAAAAATTTCAAGGATGTCATAGTAATAATGGTGAATTCTAAAGTTTTTATGAATATATAAGAATCATGATCACAAGTTGATGAAATAACTTAAGGGACAAATCACCTTAAAGTCTCCAAAACAAGGACTCTGCTTATGTTTGATCCTCTCAATCTAGAGTATCTTGAGGTTTGTGATAGTCTATATGTTTTCATGATGTAATAAAATCATAAAAGTCAATGTTTTGACATGATAGGTTTGTATATTGACCATGAAAGGGTTATATGATGAGGTCTCCATCTTATGCTTTCTTTCACTGTAGAATGTCATTGTTCTCTATAGTGTTTTGAGTTGCAAATAACCTTAACTTTTAAAAGTGGCATGATGGAAGCATAAATTCATGGCAAGTGACTCTATTTAGGTGAGAAGGATACTATGATATCAAATAATAGTCACAGGAGTTGAGACATAATTTTTTGGCTCATAAACACTACCTATTTGGGTCCCTTTGCCCTCAAAAAGGCCATCTATAGTCTGACTATAGGCACGCACAAGTTGATGATAAGAATATAGAGGTGAAAAAACATAAAGACATAAACACCTTCCATTTCAAGATGATTATAATGACTTCAAGGAGATTATATGATGTGCGACATAGGGTTTAAGAGTTGAAAATGCAACCTACATGACCTTTTTTGCTCTCAGAATGATCACTTACATTTGACTATAGAGTGACTACACACTAGAACATGATAGTTGGGTGTTAACCTAGTATATGCATGATGTGAACATATCTAAGTGATGGTGATATGGTATCGAGTAATTTAATTAGAATATAAACATGATACAAGGTCTAACATGAAATGTTCAGCTATAAGCATGTCATTTTTTCTAAGAAAATAACACAGTTTGCTATAGTAGGTAGTTTGGCCTAGGTCTAGAGTGCACTTTAAAGGCATTGACAAATAAGCATGGGTGTTAGGCATGATTATAACACCTTAAAAATTTTAGGTAAAATTACACAGATATGGTTGGAAATAAAGGGACATATCCATGACAACCTTCATACTCTCAACCCACAATCAACTCAAGGAATCTTGCATAGTCATTAATTCTTTGAGTATATCTAGAGGTTTGTGTTGATTGATTACCCTAATGAGGTTATATATCTATAAAAATGGGTATATAAGGTCCTAAAAACCTATTTGAGTCCCTAATACCTTCACATTTTTTAAGTAGACATGGGAGATACCCTTTTTTTTATCTCAGATAGAGGGCACTCCTAGGCAGTCAAGTCTATAGGCTTGGTAAGGGGAAGTGTTGAGGAGGATTAGAACATTGAAGAAAGCTGTGGAGAATTATATTAAACATGAACCATCATAATTAAGGCCTCATAGTTTTGAGAAGGAATGCATAAAATGTGTTAGTTTAAGAATATAGACTAGGTCTACTAGGCCTAGACTACAACTAAAGTCCAATTCGAGAAATAATCTCATTTATAGCACAAAGTGAACCTTCCAATAAATTAGAGAACCTTCAGAAGAGGGTATGAGATTGTTTAGAACCACTATTCTATAGGGGAGATCATAAATGATTCATTTATTAGCTTAACAACACCTCAGGTTACTCAGATTGCACTCTCAAGATTGAGAGGCCATATTTAGATGCTCACACCAATATAGACACTTAGAATGGAGACCTAATGATATAAGAGATGTTTAAGAAGGTCCTAAACATGCTTCTATTGATATTTTTTCATATATTAAATTTCTAACTTTTATGAACAAATTCTAAAGGCAAAAATGAGCTAAATCCCTCTAAAACCCTTGCTCATGACCCGATTTGAAATAAATGGTTGTAGATGCATCCATAAGAGAGAATATGACCTAGATTGTTTTTGGTATTGAATAACACTCTCTCAAAATCCATCCCATCCAGTTGGTTGATACCTTACTTATATGGATAGGGTACAAAATTAGTTTTCTTGATAGATTTTTTGTGTTTTATAGGTTCAAGGGAGAGTTGAAAGATGAGAATAACTGGATGGGGTCAATTAGGACCTAATTTAACTTCATATATTCATTTATTGATTTATTCAATCACACAAACACCTTTGCAAGCTCCTTTACTTCAGGTAGTCTATAGAAGATAATGAGAATGAGGGGTGACCACTAAGTGAGAAATTGATAATCCTAATTGGGAGGCCTTTTAAGGTTTGGATGATGGATTTAAGGACAAGAGGAATCTTTACAGGTGTCATATAACCTCATTCATGTATTTTATTTCACAATTGAAGATCATTTTGGTGCCAAATGTGAACATAGGCATGTAGAACTAGTGATGGTGACTACAAATAATGAGAAAACTTGTCCAAAAGAATAATAGTGGTTAGGGAAACATATAAATCATGTTGGATCTTATTATTAACCCCCCATCATAATGAATATGTGGAAAATCTCCCTAGTTTGCTTTGGAGTGCTCAAGAAAGGCCAAATGATGAAGGCAATTTCTAAGAAGGTGGTTGAAGGGTCCTAAAGTAGTTTTGAGGAGTTTTCATGCCTTAGAGGTAAATTTGTCCAAAGATACCTTTTATGGTATGTTTCATACTCCATCCATCTATAATATAACTAATTCTTATGCCTTGACAAGTGGTATTATGAGCCTTGATATCCACTTATCTCTTCCCTCTCACACATTTTATAAATACTAATTATTTTAGCTCTTGTATCTAATTCCAAACCTCATCTAGGGCACAAGATTTGGTGCCAACATTTCTGGCATGCCCATTGGGACATTTTCCTAAAGACAACTTGTTAAGGTGAATGTTGGTCTTGACAACATCTTAATACATATATTGTGATACTCAACATTTGGTGACTCCATTCAAGGTAAAATCTAGTTGTAGTCCATTATTTTGTCATATTATTATACTCATACTTCATGGTCCTTACTATATCATCTTCTAGTAGAGTTTTCAATCCATTCAATCCACCTCTTCAACTTGAACTTCCCCTTGAAGTTTAATATCCTTAGTTTAGTCTACCCTTTGAAGAACACGAGGATTTTAATAGATACAAAGACCAAGAAAGTGAAGAAGAACTTAAAGAAAACATGGAAAGGTAGCATTATTTCTCAGCCTTTAACATTGAAAATACAATCCACATTGATGCCTATGATGACATTACCCCTGATGCTACAAAGAGTGTTCACACATTTAATAGAGAATGTCATGTCACTCCTAGTGAACACATTAAGGATATATCAAATTTTTATAGTTTCCATAATGTTACTAAGGTTGACATTATCATTAGACTCCTTACCCTGTCCCTTAGATGGAAATTACTTGACTATTATAGTATTTTTCCTAATGGTTACATCATAACTTGGGATGATTTTAGAGAGTTATTAACATCAAGGTTTGAAGACAAGAGTGATCATAATTCACTCATTCATTAGCTCAACATGATTCAAAGATCCCCCAAAGAAACAAGGTATTGATTTAATGAGAGATTCCAAAGGACATGTATAATTTACCTCCTACCATGACACCACTTGCTAGCTTTGTGTTTCCTACATACTTGAGGGCCATTGGAACTGACATTGCCATCATGCTATAATTCATGGGTGGTTTTACCTTACCTAAGGCATATGACCTTACCATTAGAGCTGAGAATGGCTTCATTCAATTAGGAAAGTCACCTCCAAAATTTTCTATGACTCTACAACCTAATATGTCTACTGATACTCTAAATGTTTCACAAGTTACTAATGCTAACAAAAATCCAAGGGTTGCTCTTAAGAAAGTAGTGTTGACCAAATTTGACTTTTAGGTCAAATTAGGGAACCCCTAGTAAAAAAATTGGATTTTTAGGTATATAAAGGGGTATAATATATTTCACAAGGTGTTTTATATGGTAATTGATGTAGCTTTGGTTAATTAGTTTTTATGTCCTTATATCATTTTTGGGTCATTTGAGGGGTCAAAAGGGTGTTATATAGTTATTGATAAATGTGAAAGTTTAAAAACATGATTTCATGTCTCGTGTGTCATTAAAAGTCTTATATAACTAACACTACTAAAAATATGGTAGGTTGTTCAGAGAAAAGGCAATTTTTTTAGAAAAAAAGGAGAAAATGGCACTTATACAACCTATTTGGGAAGTGTGCCACTTGAAAATGATTGAAACATGATTATTAATCTTCCCCACACTCATATCCATGTTTTTTATCTAGATATGTTAATTATTTCTCAAAAATATTTTGCTTATTTTTCACCTTTCTAGACACACAAAAGTGACTTGCAGGTTTGTACTTGGTATGGATAGTAGAAAGAGTTTCAGGAAGAATGATTTTGGGAGGATATTTTAAACTTAGAGAAATGAATTTTAATATTAATATGTTTGATAATTATTAATTTTTATTTATGAATCACCCATTTGAAATTGACCTTCTAAAACTGCCTATCAATCTATGCACCCTTCAAGTTTTACCTTGATTTGAAGGATTCCATACAATATAGATTCTAACATTACTTATATATCATTTTTAATTACTTATATAATGCTTTCCACACTTTATTTAATGTTTCATGAGGTTTTTATGTGCTAATCATCTCAATTCATAGGAAGATACAATTTTCTAAGTTGTAAGCAGTCTTGCACCATTTTCAAGAATTTAAAGCTAATTCATGGTTCCAAGAGGTTGTGTCAATCTCACCCTTATGTTTCAAATATGTTTCTTTACTTATTTTCCAACTTTAATCCTATTTCTCCAAGAAAGCTTTCATGGTTGTAGTCATACATACACATACCCACAGTTTGCCAAGCTCACAACCTTTTCCTTCTTTTTTCCACTTGTATCCATGTTGAATCATGTGTTAGGAGACTTTTTAGTTTATTCATGAAGTTTTATTATAGGTTTAAAATAGTTTTTATGTGTTTGGAATCAATAATAAATAGATCAATCCCTCTAAAGAGTGTGAAAGAGGACTGTGATGGTCATATTGAAAACCTTCATACAGTTAGCCATCAAAGCTCATTTACGGATATCTCATGAAGGATAGCATGTTGAAGAGGAACTATGAGATAATAATGGTATTGTAAATGAAATAAGTATTTTTGTAATCCTTGAAAGAGCTCAAAGATAATTTTATATTTTATAAATCATACACTCTACCAATTTTCTCCCACTTGCTACCTGTAAAAGAAATGGTCACCTACAGGTGGTGTTCATATGGAACTGTGGTGGCATATGGATGATTAAATAATGATTTAAAAACCCTTCTTAAATTCATAAGAATGAAAAGATACTATAATTAACCCTTTGAAGGGATAATATTGGCTAATGGAGTTGATAACCATGTTCAAGGAGCAATGACATTGTTCATGCCTTTAATCCCTAAAATGGTGAAACAGAGGTCAAAAGACCTTTTGAGATTATCCTAAAACATGAGGGTAAGGATCTAGAATCATATAATTTGGAAAATACTATATCCTTTCTCAAATACAAGACCCTTTCTAAGTTGTAGAGGCATATGATAAGGGGAGAAAGGTTGTTTGAGGTCTCAAAGTGGCCTCCCAAAACACTAAAATCCTATAGTATTCTCTATAATCCCGAGTCAAAAAAAGACTTTTGTGATATAAGATTGATAATATTAAGAAATTTATCATATTTAAGCAGTTAAAATGGGTTGAAGAGATAAATTATAGTCTAAATCCAGTTATGGATATGATAAGATGTGTCTGCCCTCATATTCAAACCTCTTAATCCATACATGAGACCATAAAGCATGCACCTACAATTGTAAATAGACAAGGACCTAGACATGAAGGTTTGGTGTTTTTTTAAGGATGTCTAAGTGGAATAAAAACATGACCAAGAGAATTTTGAACTCAAGAAGGTTAAAAAATATCTACCAATACCATAACCAACTCATTTGAAGCATAATCACCTATAGGCTCAGTCCAAGCAGGGTCTTGAAAGGAGAAGTGTCTTAGTCAGGGAGCTAACATGAGGTTTAGGCCTAGCTTCATGACACTCAAGTTAGTTGTAGCAAAAGGATGTTATGTGACCATAATGGGTTTCAAAGGATCCTCTTAACACCATAAACAAGTTAATTATATGAAAATCAACCTATAGGTAGTAGTCTACATCAGGGTTGCTCAGTCACTTTGAAGAGAACTCAGTCTAGTGGTTGAAATTGCATTTTGATGCTTGGATAGGGTATTATGATGAAAAAATCCACTAGGAACCTTCTCCATTAATATTACAAACTTCATGATCTCTAGGATAAACATATTAACCTATTGGCAAGGATAGAGGCATGATTTCTCAGTCAAATAGGGAAAGACTTAATTTTGGAGCTAAGAGTCAATATGAATAGTTAGAAGGAGGTTACAATTATAATACAAGTCATTACCACATTAATTAAGATCATGATGAACTAAATGAGTTAAAAAAATGATAAAAAAAACCTATAGGACCCTAAAATGACTCTCACATAGTCAGTTATGACTGTCTTAGATAGTGAGCATAGAGTTGGCATTCTTGTCATGAATAGGAAATGGACTTATATAAAATGGACCCAAGCCACTGATATATCACCATGATAAATCTTAGGAAGGAGTTATAAGCATGTTTTTAGGGTTTAAAGATTACAAAATGCATGACACACATGGGTTATTCTTGAGAGGGAAAAGCAAGACACACAGTCAAGAGAAAGACACAACCTTGTGAGTTCAAGTGTATAGAGGAGTGTGTTATGTTGGGTGAATATTTTGTCACCAGCTAACTGATAGAAAAATAGGTATATCAACCTCAACATAAGGATATTTATATGGAAAAATGTGCAGGTTTACCATAACAAATGAGATATATCTCTCCTCTCATCAAGGGGAGGTTTCCTATAAGGTAGGGGATGTTCTCTGTAAACTACTATAACTAATATAAGCTGAAAATACACTCAGGGGTGGGATAACACCATCCATCTCTCTTTTTTAGAGATGATGTTCACAAGGACAAGGAGAAATCCTAGGTAATTGTTGAAGGCATTTCTCTTCTTTTAGAAATGATGTTCAAAAAACCAGAGGAAGACTTCCTGGGTAGTAACTGTACCACAAAAAACTCATGAAAGCATAAAGTCTTTTGTTGCTTCTCTCACTGATCAGGGTGCAGTAACACAGTAGAATGAAGTGTAGCACAAAGTCTCCACTTCAACTATAATAAATTGAAAGATTACGAAGGGTAATGGGAGCTCAAAGTCTCACCAATATCCTTTAAACTAAAATAGAAAACAAATAGACTAAAGATAGTTATGGGAGCACAAACTCTCCCATAGTCAACTTCAAGATACCTTCCAGATTATTTCCACTAGTTTTGCTTATTCGATTAAATGGACAAGACTATATTCATGAAATAGACATAAGAACAATTTGTCAGGATCCTACTCCTTAAGAGTACAATTGATTACCTTTGTATAAGCAACTAAACATAGAATTAAACTAGAAGTAACATGTAACTATAATTCAAAAACAACAAAGAATATGAGATACAAGAAACAATACAGTCTATATTAACACTCTTCTAGAAGGAAATACAATGAAGAAATCTCTCTCTTCCCACACCTCTTGGGTGTACAGTAATTCTCCCTCAAGAGTTCTCTCTCAATCAATTACAATCAACTCAACACTGAGTTGTTCCCTCCAGTGACAATCAACCCAATGGTTGTTGTTGCCTACTCTCATCCATAGACCACTGTAGACCTTCTTGATCTTGCACCCTGCATATCTAATTGGTCTTGCTTACACCATGTGTTGCAAATCTTACATGATCTTGCTACCCCATAGATCTAATTGATCTTGCACACACACACTCACAGATCTACTTGATCTTGCTACACCACAAATCAACTGACCTTGCTTACCTGTAGATCTTCTTGATCTTGCACTCTTGCAGACCTTCTAGATCTTACACTTGAGGATCTAATCCTTCTTAGTCCTTATTACAATACAGCCCCATGGGTCTCTTAAATAGATCCCAAAAAAAACAATAATTAGAAACGTAGACTCAAGACTAAAATTAGTCTTTACATGTAAACTAATTGTTTGTCTAAAATTAGACAAGTTATGAAATGCACAGATGACCGATGCCAGTCTCTATCTATCTGGAGATGACCAATGTCTGCCAATGCATAATTGATGTTGGCAAATTCTAGTTCCTAACTGATTGATGTCGATAGATTCTGACCGATGTCAGTTACTATGTAACCCAACAACCTCCACCATAACAGTGAAGCTTTTAGCTCCACAACTTAACAATCTCCCACTTGGAGATAAACAACTACATCTGTACCTATACCTGTACATCCTCTAATTTTTTTCTGGCTTGTATCTCCATCTTCAAGTATAATCTTGAAGATCAACCACCAACAGTGAACATATATCAGGTGGTGCTTATCCTGGCATCCAAGTCACCTGCCATATCCGAATCTACATACCCATGTAGAGAAACGCTTGACCTTACATAGCATAAATACCTGCTGCTGGTCCCTCTTAGATATTTGAGAATCTACTGAATTTATTTCCAGTGCTCCTTTCCTGGATTGGCCATAAACTTGCTGACAACTCCCATTGCTTGGGCAATATCAGGTCTAGTACATACCATGTACCCAACCTCATCATGTGATTTAGGACACTGTTCATAGCTCAACTTGAACTATCTAACCATAGTTGTGCTTATCATTTTTTCATCCTTGATTCTCCATAAGAAAGATGTCTCCTAAGAAGCATAGGCATAAATACCCTACTTCGCAATGTCTTAAAATAATGTGAAATTAAGAGTTTCCCATAACTCCTCATATTCCTTCTCTTCCTTGGTCATCTGATACTTTTAGTTCTTATTATTCTTCTTATGCTTAATATAATCAACATGCTTAACTTCTACAACATTCTCCTTTTCTTATAAAATTGGATTGATAATACATGGAGATAAAAAAGATTCATGACATACCTTTTCATTTGAAGAATCCACCTTGTAGTTTAGAACCTCATCACTAGGCATAGAAAATTGATGTTATTTTCATGATACATGCTTAGTAATGGTATTATGTTCACCCATATCCATACATACCTTAGGACTCACTTCAACAAATACCTTGATCTTCTCTTTGAGCTTGGTATCTTTATGTACATCATGAGAAAACAATGAGATCCCTTGTCACTCTTCAACTTATAAAGCATTCTCCACCATATAAAATAGATTACTTGGACCTAAAATCTTATCTTGAATGATACTTACCACCTTTGGCTTCCATGAGTTGACTTGCCTTCTTCTTTGCACTCTAGGAGCCTGATTAAACATATTCTAACTTGTAGACCTTTGATTATAGAACCTAACAATATGACCTCTCTGTTTACAATTTTAGCACACCATACGCCTTGATGGAAACACATTTTTTCTTACCATGTTCAGATAGAAACTTGAAATATGTCCTTTGTCATGACAAAAAAAATAATCTCCCCTTTTTAAAGGGGATTCACCTTGTCTAATCTTATGTGGACAATGGTTTGTAAAGTGTCCCATATTAATATAGTTGAAGCACTTAATTTTTCTCACTCCTTTTGACTGATGACCCCATCATAGTCCCATGCAAATTCATTTCTAATATGTCTCTTGTATTCTCTAGATATATGCCCAAATTTATTACATTTGTAGTAGTAACCATTGAAACTTACATACCTCATGGCATTTGGCTATCTATTCTTATTTTTATTCATTCTACCAGCACCTTTAGTTTTTGTCTAAGGATATTTCTTCAAAGTATGATAGTCCTATTTCACATTATCCTTCATCTTGTCTTGAGTTACATTCTTTTTTTCTTATTTATATCTAATACCAGTTTTATCACTAGCATGATTTTGGCCACTTAGAATATTATTTAGATCACATAAGCTATTTTCAAATCTAAAAAATGTCTTCACCTTACCATATGTCTTCTCTAATTCATATTTTAAAGACTCATTTTCAAAAACATACCTTGAAGATTCATCTTCTTTAACTTTTAGGCTTGCATATAGGATTTCCAATTGACAACTGAGATGATTGACCATATCTTCATGCTTCTTGTTATCTTCTTTCAATATTTCTTCATAAACAATAAATTAATCCTCATAGTCTTTGAGTTGAGACTTTATCTTCTTATTGATCTTCTTCTCAATATTTAATTCTTCAAGAGCATTTGTCAATGGAGTCTTAAAGTCCATCTCATCTTCATCATCATCTGAATCACTCTAAGTAGACTCCTTTTGATGTGAGCAACTTCCTTCCTCAACCATTAATAGAGATTCATCTTCAATAGAGCCATCATCTTCATGATCTTATTCAGATTCATTGTATTCACTCTCATTTGATGAGCTTCAATCTTCTTTTGTGTAGAGACTCTTCTTGTTCTTGAAGGATTTCTTCTTGTTGTTATTCTTTTTGAATCTTTTATTCCTATGTCTTCTTGTCTTCATCTTGTCCTTCACAATGATATTCATCACCATTATTATTATTCTTATGAGGTAAATTATGATAAAAATGTCATATCTCTCCATAGTTAAAACATTTTAAGGGTAGTTTACCCTTATACTTCCATGAGACTATGTTTAATTTCCTAGTAATCAAATAAATTATTTCATCCTCATCAATGTCAAATATATCATCCTCTTTAGGTTTATTACCTTGTAACTTCTTATTAGGATTCATCTTTGTCTTTAATGTTTCTTCCTTCTTTGGTGGTATATCATTATTTAATCTCATCTCATACGTAGTAGGGGTGCCATGCAATTGATACATCTTCAATTTAGTAAGATGACTTTATTATATAGCAAATACTTTTGGATAAAACATGAGAGATAGAGACCTTAAAACCTTTTAAACTATAGTAGCCTCTTCAAGGTTCTCTCCAAGACATTTGATGGTGTTCATAGTCTCATCAACTCTCTATAGAAATGATGCCACTGAATCTTATTATTTCATCTTGAGAATTTCAAATTGCCTTATGTGAGTCTATAACTTAACAAGATTGACCTTTGAATCTCCTTCATAGATGATCTATAATTTGTCCCAAATATATTTAATAAATTTACAATGGATTACCTTGGTGAACTTAGTTTCTATAAGACCATAAGTGATGACATTCATTACCTTATAATTATTCTCAAACAACTTCTTGTATACAACACTAAATGGAGTAATAGGAGAAATATAACCATCCATAATAGTTTGTCATCTATCAAAACCTATATACATAATTTATGTATTAATCCTTGTAGTCTAAAATGCATAATTATATCCATTGAATGTCAGTGCTTAATTAGTAGAGAAACCTACTTGATGACTACCCATATTATACCTTAGATCACCTTAAAGCTATCAAGCCTTTACCAAAGGATCCACTCTGATAACAATTGTTAAAGGTACAATCATTAAGAGGTGGGGTGAATTAGTGAGCTCAAAAAATCCAAATTCAATTTAAATCCATATAATTTCTTAATCAATTAGCATAAGCATTCATGAAGCATACACATCATTCATAGCAATAAGCAAAAGAGATAATGCAAGATCAATCACCTAACAAATGACATACATGGGAAACCCTCTTTGGGGAGAAAAAACATTGGAACATTCAATTGGAATAATATCCTATACTAATAAGAACCAATTTAGACTAGTTGTAACTCATCAAGGAACTACCATCGCTTATTTTAGTGAGATTACAATCACACAAGGACCTACCACACCTATTTAGCTGAGCTACCACAACAACTATAACTTTAGCAAGTTTCACCTTACAAGAAAGTTACAACCCACTTAGATACTAATCTACTATAAAAAACCTATAAACACATCCACCT
Organism: Torreya grandis; assembly: GCA_037957365.1. Classification (NCBI taxonomy): domain Eukaryota; kingdom Viridiplantae; phylum Streptophyta; class Pinopsida; order Cupressales; family Taxaceae; genus Torreya; species Torreya grandis. The sequence continues at coordinate 3,001,172 of JARHVA010000544.1, forward strand.
TTGTACTACTTCCTTCAACACCTGATAATGGACCTTTGATTATCACTCTTCTCCTTTGCTCATACTCAAATAATAAGATCACTATTATAATAATAAAATTATGACCTATAGGTCATATAAATAGTTATAAATTTATTATACTCTTCAAATCATCCACATGGTACCCATCCTTTCTTTTGATTCACCATATTATGCTCTCAAATGCAAATTCCACACACAAGTATCTCTCTTTCAAAAGCTAGAAACCAACACATTTGGTTTCACCATTTATAGAGCTATCATGATTATCAACATCTTGGTCAGCAATTAGGCATGTATTGACACTTAATAAATATATAATATGAAGATAACACTCAAAAAAATCTTCATATGTTAGCCATAACATCTATGGGTGACCCTTAAGTAGCTACACCTTTCAATTATGCCCTTGTAGCTCTTCTAGGTCTCATGGAGACCTATTCACCCATTTATCACTTCATCAAAAAAAAATAAGAATACAATACCACTTTAAAAATAATGGAATCATTCAATATGATCTATATGTCCCCATTAAGCTCCAACCACCAACATAGTACTCTTTTTATTAAGCACAATTTTCTTAAATAGCATTTTGTGTACATAGTCACTATGAATGAATATATAGTCAACTTTTAAACCTTTGTTAATACTACATATGATTGGTCAAACCATTATATTACAAAAATATCATCCCCATGGAGTATAAAACACTCCAAAATGTCTAAGTAAACATGAGACATCGATATAGGATCAAAACAAGCTTGGATAATCTTCTTGGGTTACTTGTAGAACATAGTTAAACACACAGTCAAATTTAGATCTCAATAATTATGTTTGTTCATACATTCAAACCTTAAAATCTATATTTATAGATGAAACTTATAGTCTTATACCACTTTTATTTTTAAAACAAGATAAAATTCATATTGTATCTAAATATATGGCTCAAAAATTAGACACTAGTCTTTCCTTTGCAAAATTTAAATATTCAAATGCCAACGGTCACAGTTAAACTTCAAACACTATGCTCACATTTTATGTCCTCAATGCTTAAATTAAACACACACACCATAAATATTATCTAAAATTTAATACATATTATTCCAATGCCCAAATTTTAAACCTTGAACATGTTGACCTCATCTTGTACACTCTAGAAACTTTTACTTCATACGTTCTATTGATCTCTTCGAGATTGTCCTCACTTTAGTCATACTAGACAACTATCACTTTAACCTCTTGAATTTAATTCATACTATTGATATCAATCAGTAAGAACACATAATAACTATTTATCATTGGAAAAATTTTGATCTTTATCTCTACTTGATGTTAAACTTTGAACACTTTGACCTCTTTGACTTGCTACACATCATAGATCTAGATGTATGAACTCCCACACACTATCAATATTTATAGATCAGCTAGGTACTTATCATGCATCATCCACAAATTTATCAATATGTATAATTTCCTATGAGTCATAGGATCTCCATTTGGTCCTAGTATTTACCCTTGCTAAAAAATGACTAAGTAGAGGGACCATTGTTTATCTGCCTGGAAGGCTAACTTTGCACCTCCATATCTATTGCTTCACTCAAGTGCATGTTCTAAAAATTATACCATATTATTTACTCACATAGGATAATCCAACCATGTTTCAATATAATATTATAATCCTCACTCATGTGAGATATAATGACATTAAAATTCATCCTTATATTTATCTGTCATAAAGCCAACAATGTCAATAATTGCTTGGAAAGACCAACTTTACACATGCATATCTTTTGATGCACTTTGGTAGATGATCTAAAATTTAGTGAAAATAAAGTATGAATAAAAATTAATAAAAAAATATGATTAAATTATCTTTAAATTTCCACATGTGTGATATATTCCATTATCAAACTGCTTACTTGACTCTTTCTTGCTTCATGCAAATTTGGCTAAGTATGGGAAAACATTATCAAATTACCTGAGACCCTAAATTTACACCCACATATATTTAAATATGCTTAAGTGAATGACATAAGATTTATCACATATAAAATATAGACTAATTTTATCATAACCATATAACCAACTCCCCCTAACTGATCTACACATGGCAAGGGTGACATCAACAAACTGGCTACTCAGATTTTTTGCTACTAGACCCAAAATGTCTAGATGATAACAATGATCAACAAAATGAAATATAATAATGAACACAAGTACTCAAAGTATATAAAACATATTAGGTACCCATTTCACATCATCAAATAATCATATTAATCCCTAAACATCCTTAACCATGTGAAAACTAAATATCAACCAAGCCAACTTCAAACACACTAGGACAAGCACATTGCACACTTTGTCATTGTCACTTAGAATATCAAGGTACTTCATCTACTCACTAGGACACCCTCATGACATCATTTAAAACTCTAAAAGATGATTATGAGTGCATAAATCTAGGATTTTATTTTAAGATAGTGGTACCATGATCCATATCATGCATTGTCCTTCTTATATGTGACATCATATCATGCACTTTCCTATGTAGGTTACTATTCATTGGTTATATCTATGATGATTAATATAAAATACCTAATGGATATATTTATCTTTAAATGACACTTATATGATTTAAACTACATGTTTCATATATGATTTGATGATATAATCATTCTATGATAACATATTCTCCCCATGATTTTAAATGATTACATCTTTTTACATAACATGATACGGAAAACTCTTTTTTTTTAGATGAGTAATTTTTATACTACATTACTCATCTCAAAATATGTAATATAATGTTTGATCCTCCATATATATATATATATATATAATTCAAATTTTTATAAAAATAAAATGATTTAAAGAGTTTAAAATTATCATTTTGGTTTAGATTGTGGGACATATATCTATAGATTGAGATAGGATTTTGGAGCATATGCAATTCATATGTTGACATATAACAAGAATATCAGTGTAAAGTTTTAAAAAAAATTATATTTGGGAGAAGGTGAGATACAGATGTAGAAATTTTTATATTATGTTGGTACCAATTAGATTAAATTATGGGGCATGAACATTGTTCATGCAATACACTATTACATTTTTATATTTTTTATTATGGTATTGATGTGAAATTAATGGTACTAATAAGTAGACATTTTAAATCTAAAATTCCATATTTAGTAGGTAATTCACCTTAAATGTGCCTAATATAGTTTCCCCTTCCATATTGAGGTTCAAGATTAGTTAAATGAGTAGTAAATTTTAGGTTATGTGTCACTCAATAGCATAACACTACACACTCATCATGATGGTTGTGGCATTTTTTAGCAACCCATGGACCTTATCTTATAAAATAATCATTTTCTAAAATTTATAAATTGGATATGAGAAACCATAATATTTAATGTTTCAAAAGGAAGGAAAGATCCAAAGTTTCAGATTGAAATAAATTAATCACCCACTTAAAGTTGTATTCCTTCCTTACTCTTTAAATTTCAAAACTTTCATTTTTCTAGTTCATTTCATATTTCATTCACATATATACATTGATTACTTCATGTTTTATTTCAAGTTTGCATGTAACAAGTTGCACACTTGGATCCTTTTCCTAAATATGAAGTGTTTTTTTACATACAAAGGTACATATATTTATCCTTTTACTCTATCATTATTTTAATTCAAGTACTACAATAAAAGGGGGGAATTTATAGACACAAAAATATGGTATTAGACACTTTAAAATTTTAGTCTTGACCTACCTTAACCTTAAATTAAATGGGTGCACACATATGGATCTTGCACATCTTTATCTCCTATCAACATGTTTTCTATGGGCCCATCTTCCCAATTTTCTATTAGTAATCTACAAGAACTCCCTAGTTTGTACCTAGACTATTCACTATTATACTTAGAATTTCTATAGATTATCATAAATATATGCATACAAAATTTCATAGGCTTCTAAATCTAATGGACCTACCCCCATTCTAAAAAAATGACCATTTCTAAAATTTAAATTATCTTTATGGGTTGGGCCATATGTTTCACATGTTGATGGTGTGATAAATTACCCATAGAGTATCATATAAATATATAATAGGCCTAAGCCTATTTACCAATCTATCACTCATAAAATAAACATATATTTAAATTTTCACATTAAAAGGGTTGTCTTAAGACTCCCAAATAATTAATTAGTCATAAGGAGTAGACCCTGTAGGATCAAGATTTTGAGAAATGGAATTTAAGATATGCAATTATGTTAAAAACACCCAAAATATCATTCTACTTTAAAATTGAAGACCATTAGATCTAAATGGAATAAAATTAACATTTAAAACAACATTCTTATCTAAATCCAAATGTTCCCAATCAAGATTCAATCAATACTAAAGATTATATATGTTTGGTTGCTATAATAGACTCAAAATTTATGACTACCTAATATTGGCTTGATAAAGGACTAAGTTGATAGTTTGATAGATTTAGTTGATATAATGTTTTAGCATGAAGGGTCATGGATTTTTTGGGTTAGTTTGACAATAGAAGTGTGGTTGATTTAAATAGAGGAAGGAGGGAGAATCAATGGATAAAATTTAAAGCTGGTTATAGGAAGATCAATGGAGGATAATTATTCAAGGAATTAAAATTTCCTTGGATGATTCTAGAGGAGGGAATGTTATAGAGGTAAAATCCTATCGAATATTTTTGGAAGCCTAATGAAAATTAATAGATGATTATTCATGTGATTATGGGGTTCTATAGAATATATAGGAATAGGAGAGGCTACTTATAGGCTAGGGTAGGTGGAAGGGAATTTTAATTTACCATAGAATAGATATGTTGGGGTTAGTTGATAGATAATACATGATTAGAAGAATTAATTAATTTGTGGGATGATTTAATGTTAGTGATTGGATATGAATAATGAAAGGGGTGTTAAAATAATGATTAGGAGGATTAGTAAGGATAATTTAGATGAAATTAGATGGGATTATTAGTGATGTTAGTGTTAAATAATAATAATATTAGTGACAATAATTGAAGTGAGCAAATTTATGTGCATACATTTCCACCTCTTTGAAAGGGCATTGCGAGTGGATGAAGTGGAAGGTGTAATGGTCTTTAAAATAAGAAAGACACTCATGGAATAATTTTGATAAATTATTTTAGTGGACATGATGCCCCCTTAAGGGGACATATGGGTAGAAAGGAGGTATATAGCCACTCAAAAGAGGAAATGAGGGGTGGTATGGATGAATTTACAAGGGGTTGGGATGCTAGATATGAGAGAGATGATGAAGAAAATGAACTCAACATGAGAAATAATCTACAAAGTGATGATTCCCCTAATAAATACCTATGCAAAAAGAGTAGAACTAATTGTGTCATAATTATCAACACATCCTAAGGGGGAATAAACCATAACATGATGATGATAAGACAAAAGGCTGAAAGGTTTTGATGTATCCTAAGCAAGGAAACATAGCAAGGAGATCTGTAGACCAAGATGATAAATTACCATGAGATTTCAATGTATCCCAATTAAGGATGCATGTTGGGAGAGCATTTAGCCAAAATAAGATAATGATTTAATAAGATTAATGAGTGTAGCTTAGAGCTAAAGTTAAAAAATATGATGAAGGATATGAGAGAGAGAAGAAATGACATGATCAAGTGATCAAAGGATGAAGGGGAGGAATTGGACTACAATGCAATTAAATTAATGAGCCATAATGTGATTAATAATGATGATGTCTATAACAAGGACACATGTAAGGGAATGCAATATGATAAAGTTATGATCTTGGTCATGTCCAAATGGAAGGAGGAAACCATACAATTTAAATGATTAATTGACTAATTAGTGATAATAGATGATAAATGGAAGAAAATATGGATGTTGTGACTTGTTGCACCAAATTGATAGGTGTGGGTGATTGAATGGGAATATTGGGGAGATGATTAAAGGGTTGATTGATCAATAGATTGATTAATTAATTATTGATATTATAGATCAAGGATTTGACTAATGAAATACTTAAGGATGATGAAGAAAAAGATAGATGTGATGATGAGAGTGGATGAGCTAACCTTAGACATGCTATGTGACTAAGTACTTCTACATAGTTTGAAAATACCTCATGCTAATGTAGTTTAGACTAGATGATGGATGACAAGATAGATTAAAGGAGGAGGATGACAATGACTGTTAGGCATGTTAGTTTATTAGATTAGGGATTATTTAACTTAGATGCTATACATAAAGATAAATGATTAGGAGAAACCATGTGATTGTATTAGATAGGTGAATAGTTGATCAACTAATGGATGTAGACTTGATGATTAGATGAAGGGATTTTATGATTAAGTAGGTGATAGAGGATATGATAAATTATTAGTGTATTCCATTATCAAGACATTATTATTATAACATGTCTTATCATATTATAAGCAATTTGATGTTAAATGTATCACTAGGTAGTATGCCCCATGATATAAGTATGACCAATAAGACGTTATGCCAAAGTGCATATAGATAAAAGGGGTAAATGATAAACTCTACATAGGGAACCCTAAAGCATAATTATATCTTTTTGGATTCATCATATCATCCTTATTCATTGTACCCTTGAAAAAAGAGACATGATTTAAGACTACTAAAATAAGATAAATAAACACATGCAGATATATACATGATAAAAGACATGCAAATAATTTAAACATCATCAAAGATAAAAACACACAAGTACTTGCATGTAGATGCATTGTCTTGTTTAATTGCATGGTTGAGAGTTGATGGGATGAGTGATCAGGTGATGAGTTAGATGAAGTTAGTCATGATGATGTGAATTTGGATTAAGGTTATATATTTAGACAAGGGTATGGAGTTGGATTAGACTAAGGAATTGGATTAGGATAAGGTTATGGATAAGGATTTGGATGTCAAGATTAAGACATGAAAAATAAAGCAATGAGACCACTAGGATACAATACATTGCAAGATGACAAGTTGATACGTATGACTCAGGTCATAGGATAAGATGATTAGCATACTCAAAAAAATATACAAGACAACATATTACAAGATGATTGAGATGTTTTGGGATTTTTTGGATTTTATCATTTTTAGGGTTTTTTTAGAATATTTCAATTTTTAGGGATTTTAAGATATATATGTACAAAATAAATTGGGGTTAATAGCGAAGGGAATGCCAAGCATATAAACTAGGATAAGAATGGATGAAATGTTATATGGGATGATAAAAGGAGGAGGATGGTTTTAAAAATGGGACAAGGACCAAGGAAGAATGGACTAGGGATCACTAATGACCATATCATGAAGGAATAAAATATCTAGTTACTTGAGTTTCCATTAGAGGGTATGCCAAGATGATTCCATAATATTTCTCAAGACATCTTCCATGTCCTTATGAAGGTTAAGAATATAACAAAGAATTGACATAATAAGATGCAAGATCTGATGGCAGATGATGGGTATTAAACATGGATAGAGGGATGTGACATGGATGGGATTGATAAGGAATGGATTTATACCAAGTGTTGAGTTACAATGTAGATAATAGACTATTTTACCATGACACTAAAAATCAGTTTTCATCATGGTATTTATCCAAGGTGCTAGAATACTAGTTTTCACCATTAGATGAATGATTTTTATTTTGACATTTTTAATAGCATCTAAATTTATTATAAGTAGGTGAGATGTAGGATGAAAACACTTTATTTATATTTTAATTGACATCTATTCTAGGGAGGTGTGCTACTAGGACCATGTTATCAATGCTAGATTCACTAATGTATTTATGACCTTTGTTGATTATTGATTTAACATCCTTCTTATGTCTCAGCTAGGTGTATTTGTAACCTATAAAAGAGATGACATTTTATAAGAAAGTGATTTGTAGTAGGGATGAAATTTGATGGTTTTGATAGTGAGGTAGAGGATGTGAATGAATGATATGATTATGAAAGGTGTGACTGGGAAAAAATAAAAAAAGGAATTCAATAGTTGCATACATTTTTGGATATGGTGGAGGAGACATTTTTTATTTGTGATATATGTTAAATGAGGTTAAGTGATTCAAGACCTTCTAACTTATTGACTCTTTGGTCTAAATAATAATAGGATTGTCATCCATATTGAAATTACTTTTGAAAGATTTTTGACTTAGAATTTGATTACCCCATGGTGCCTAAATTTGGGCTTCACTAGAGGAATTTGATCTTTGAATTGATAGATGATGATTATTTAAACTTTTATGGTCCCTTAACACCTAAAGGATATTTTTACTAGGGGATGATGATTTTTTACTTGGTCGATTACAAAACTCTTCTTGACTTTGATTGATTATTTTTATATCATAGTTGACTTGATTATTTAGCTTGATTAATTGATTATTGGATTGGATCCTTATAGATTCAACACATGATATTATATGTTGAATGGAATCCAATGATGTGTGTTCTTATTCATCCCATTAAAGGAGTGGGATGGAGGGACTATTAATAGGAGTTGGATGATTAGGGATACATGGTAAAAGGGGTGGATTAAAGGTATGATGGGAAACATAGTCCTCATAAAAGCTACAAGTAGACCCAAAATCAATGTCAGAGGAGGTGTCCTCAAGAATATCAAAAGGATCACTAAGATTATTTGTATAATTTTCATCTAAATTTGAGTCATAACTATCTTTATGATCTTTTAATAATAAATAATCCAAGAATTATGTTATAATTTCATCATCCTAAGATGGATCAAGAGTCATGCCTTCTGATTGGTCAACATTCAAATTAGAGATATCCTCAAAGAGATAGGTGTCAGCATGAATCTCATTATTTGTAAGGGTTGATGATTTTGATGTGGATTACGTTTCATATGCTAATGTTTGATATGATCATAATGTATATGACCATTCTAATGCTAACTCCGATAGGGATTTTGATGAGATGATGTTGATAATAGGTTATTTTTTTATAGTAGCCAAAGAGAGGGCCTTTTGGATAACATTATTTTCCATAATTACCTTCTTCACCTTGGGTTTGTGAATGAATGCTTTAGGCTTAATGGATTTGTGAAAATGGGGGATTTGATGTGAATAGGATAAGGGATGGTTTGATTAGGGATGGTTATGGTATGGTGATGGTTGGTGTCATGAACTTGGTTGAGGATGGAAGAAGCTTCATCATACTTAGGAATCAATTCTTGACATATCCCTTTCTTCACACTCCTAAGTGTAGATGCATTAGATTTAGCCTTAATTTTAATGTTGCCATTATCAATTAAGTTTTGGACATAATATCTAAAAGGGTGATACCTATTAATATAATGCTTGAACTAGGGTCATATTTAAAACTAATAGTATGATAGGTGCTAATGATCTATCAAAAATGCCTAGTTTCAATTTATCAAAAGGATGGGGATTCAACTAGTGCCTAGATTCAAAATAGTAAGATGATGATTATATGGGTGTTAATTATAAATAAACAAAGTGACTAGATTAGAGATGAATGGATTGAGGATGCCTAGATGTTGGATTGAAACTGAGAAAGTGATAGGTTGTTAAGAGGGTATTGACTTAGTATGAAATTTGAGAAAGTGATAGGTGATAGACTAAATTATGAATAGAGTGATAAGATGATATGGATGGACAACAAAAGGACTAACTCAAGCCTTAGACCAATTTTATCAAGGTGGGATGGATATAAGATTATGTGATGATGGGTAAATGGGAACAAATAAAGGGATCAAGGATGTTGGGATTAATATTAGGATAAGTATATAATCCTAGTGATCCAATGATAATTAGGGGTATGGTGAATATGGTTTAGACAATTGTGTGACCTACAAATCCAACTAGATGTGTTGTAAGATAAAATAAGATGGGTTTTATCTAAATGAGGTAAGACTAGATGAGATGAAGGATAATGATAAGATAAGGATTACTAGATAAGGTGATAAATAAATAGGAGGATATCAAGGTAAAATCTATATTATAATATGTCTAAGATGGGATGATGAGATGTATAAGATGTACAACATATCTAATACTATATAAGAGTAAAGATGTACAAGATATGATGAAGGATAATGTAGATAAGTATATACAAGATATGATGATAAGTAAAGTAGATAAATATGTACAAGATGATTAAGAATTTATAATATGGGGGTATACAAGATTATTTAGGTTATACAAGATAGGAATGTATGAAGGAGATGAGAGGGTATCACTATGATATGGTGTAGGGATGACTAACATAAGATTAAAGAATATCAATGGGGTATGACTTGAGATGATATTATGGTGGGACAATATGTGATGATGGAAAACGTAAGATTAGACTAAATATAGGGTGATAAGGGCATGACTAGGAAAGGTAGGACAAGATAAGGATGTGAAATATGAGAGAATATGTATAAAGATGATTAGGGATGTATAAGATAAATATGATTATACAAGATGATTAAGATAAAATGAGGATATTGGTATATCTAAGACAAGATAGGATAAAAATATGATTAGGATAAAGGATTAGTATTTGTGATAAGATGTGATGTAGGGATGATTTGGGATGGGTATGACTATGATTGGTCAAGACTAGACTACCATATGACTGAGATGTGAGAGGTAAGGGAAAGTAATGGTATAAAGATGATAATCCTAATAGTAGGGGAAATAAGGGTATGACTAAGAATATAAGGATAAAGATGAGATCATAATGGTCAAGGAAATAATGTACAAGATGATAACGATATACAAGATGCATAGTGAGGATATACAAGATGATCATATAAGAGACATAGATAGTCAGGTGTATATTTGGGTAAAAGGCCAACTCAACTCACAAATAATAATGGTCTAGCATAATACACACTAAATAAATTAGACCACAAACCCAAGATTAGTAAATTGATGTAGGAGTGTAACTTGATGACTGCACCATTTAATGGATTTTTAGGTGAGGATATAAGTTAGTGACCCATTATAGAATCTCTAAAATCCTCTCAACCCCTTTTGCACTTAATAGTAACTTGGGAGCTGATAATAACTTTGGAAATAATTCACTTGTTATGGTCAAAGGTCCTATTCTAGGTTATACAATCTCTCTAATGGCATCCATGATATATGCTCAGTATGTGGGGCCTAACTCTATATAAGGTGTTTTTTGATGCTTGGTTAAGTGAGTTAACTCTTTCCCTTCATAAAATACTTGTATAGGGTCAACTTCTTAGCCTAATTAAAATTGTCCCTCTTATTTAGACTCCATCAGAACATAGAGTTTGGGTTTATGCATGGTGGTGAAATCCATGGTCACAATCCCCCTATGATTATGGAAAGTACATGGGTATCAGTTCCATGACACATTTCCACCTAAAAAAATAAAAATGGGAGGGTTTGTTAGTGGTTTTTGATCCTCCAAGACTTGTCACTAGGACATAGGGAGGAGAGCATATACCAATGTAGCCCTTGGGTATAGACAAATAGATAAAATATTGATTAACTAATTAGTTTATATGTGATATATATAAAATGTATACAAAGAGGTTTTGTAAAATGCCAAAATTTTGACAGGTGCCCTATAAAAAAAGTGATTAGTAGTTTTAATTTGATAATCTTAAGGGGAAACATATAAGATAAGATGTTAGATAAAATGTGATCTAAAAAAATTAATTGATTAGTAGTCTTATGCAAGATAAAATTGTCTCTAAATTCACTCCTATAAAAATTTGAACAAATGTTAGTCTAATAAGCCTCAATAAAAACACTAAAAAAATCATGGGTTTTACACTACAACTTTTTTGAATTAGAGACCATGATGTGGGGGTGTTGAGGTGGTATCCCATAGTGGGATCAAGGGGTAGTGCCCCTTACAAGATGCTTGGAATGACTCAAAATTCACCTTAAAAGGTCTCAAAATGTACTTAAAAGAGAATTTTTGAAGAAAAATGAAGATCAAAATCACTACTAGTTTGATCAAAACTATAGATACACAATTAGTGTTATGAAAAATCACATATAGAGAGATAAAATCTCTTATAAAAAGTCAAAATCATAATTAGATATAAGTGATGTTGAAAACTATGAGTAGACCAAGATAGTAACCATGCGATTAGGTATGCAAAATTGCTTATGAGATGTAAAATTGTGATTAATAGTAAAAATCACATATTAGGATAAGAAATTTTGATAAAATAGTAAACTGTCATGGTTACCATGCAATTAGAAAGGTCAAAATTTTGTATGAGATGTCCAAAATCACAAATGCAAAGAAAATTCATGACTAACTATAAATGACTTTGAAAGATAAAGAAAAAATAATATATTTACAAATTTTCAAAGATTAATTATTATTATAAGCGGTACTAGATTGATTTTTATAGAATATGTTATTCACATAAGTTTTTTAAGAAATAAAATAGGATTAAATTAGATGTATTTCAAAATCATAATTAGATTTCAGCTTAACCCTATAAGGAAGAGGTTAGAAAGAAAAACCAGATATATACAGGTAGTAGGGAAAATATGTATAATTAAAAATATGTACATATTTTAGGCCATAAAACCTAAAAATATTTAGCTATTCAAAACTACAAATGATAGAGTCAAAGTCACAATTAGAAATCAAAATTATGACTGCAAATAAATGATTTTGCATAGAACTTATGACCTTGATAGTTTTAGATCATTAAAATTTTAACCCTTATTCTTGAAATATAATAAGTCAGACAAAAAATAAAAACAATAAAAAATATGATTATAAAATATATTAGTGTGTTTAATAGTAATTTATAAGTTGAATCAAGATTGTGACTAGCATATACAAAATCACTGATGAAATTCAAAATTGACTAACAATAAGAGATTTTGACTAATAGTAACTGCTTTAGTCTAAGCAAAATTATGAATTCAATATTCAAAATCATAAATGAGGATTAAAATCATGACTAGTAATAATAAATTTTGAGAAACTACAAGAAAATAGTTAGGTTACTTAATGACTAATGGTTAAATTATATGGTTAGTTTAAAATCATGACTATTAGGGTTAAAATTGCTTGTGTAAAATCTCTTTCTGTAGAGTAAAGTTGCCTTTCACCTAGAATGTGAGATTTTTGAAATTTTGAGCCCAAATTTCCCTTCAATCTAACCTTAAAGCTTAATCCACACACTTCAAACACACTAGGTCAGATCAAAAGGAGGGATCCCATTGTGGTTACTAAATGTGGGATCAAGATTTGGCACAATGGAATTTATGATATGCAATTATATCAAAAATACCCAAATTATCAATTTACTTTTAAATTGAAAACCATTAGATCAAAATGTAATAAAATGCACATTTAAAACAACATTATAATTTAAAGCCAAATGTTCCCAATCAAGATTCAATAAAGACTAAAGATTATAGATGTTGGATTGCTATAATAGACTCAAATTTTATGATTACCTGATATTGGCTCGATAAGGGACTATGTTGATAATTTGATAGATATAGTTGATATAATATTTTATCATGAAGGCTCATTGATAAGATTAATGGTGGAGAACTATTCAAGGAATTACAAATTCCTTGGATGATTCTATAGGAGAGAATGTTATAGATTTAGAATCCTCTAGAGTATTTTTAAAAGCTTAATGATAATTAGTAGATGATTAATCATGTGATTAGGTTGTTCTATAGAATTTAGGGGAGTAGGAGAGGCTACTCATAGGCTAGGGTAGGTGGAAGGGAATTTAAAAATTATCATACATTATATAAGTGGTGTTTAGTTGACAAATAATATGATATTAGAAGAATTAATTGATTTGTGGGATGATATAATGTCATTTCATGGATATGAATAATGAAAGGGGTGTCAAAATAATGACTAGGAGGATTAGTAAGGATAATTTAGATGAAATTAGATAGGATTATTAGCGATGTTAGTGTTGATTAATAATAATATTAGTGATGATAAACAAAGAAAGCAAATTTGTGTGCATACAAACCCTAGATAAGTTTAAATCATATAATCCAAGCCAAGATTTCCATTATCAAGTGATGAAATCTAGATTACATGTTGCATTTATAAGATGAGAACCATTACACACATACACCTAATAGTGAGAATTGTGATGGTTTGATTTCCATTCTTAGAGTAATGTATATATAGGTAATGATAAACCATTCATTAGGGAGTGGTTGAGGTTATATTAACCCAAATGTATTCCTATTTTGTAGGCCTAAACTAAGTATCTAAAGTGGAGCTATAATTCAAAGATAAAGACACAAGTTTATATATTTGTGCACATGGTGAGTACTTGATATCACACATGAAGATGGTTTTCAAGAGAGTGTAGTGACCTATGTCAAAAAAATGAGGCAAAAATTCATAGGAAAAATTTAATAGAATTAGAAATCTACATGAGATGAAGGAATCTAAACTAATACGTAATCATTTATCATATCTAAATACTTAGGATTGTTAGAGGTATATTCACTGAAAGGGGGGAGTGAATCAGTGAGCCCAAATAATATAACTTAAATTATGATCTTTACAAACACTTAATCAGTTAACACAAGCATTCATGAATCATACACAAAATTCATATCAATGAGAAAGAGAGATAATTCAAGATCAATCACATAACACATGACATACATGGGAAACCCTCTTGGGGAATAAAACCTATTGGAACCTATAATTTGATGCAGGGGCATCCTATAAGGACCCCAAATTTGATTCATTTTTGTCTTAAGGTAGTATATTAAATTTATGATAGGTGTTATAATTCCTAATTAGTCCTAATGTAGAGTTTAGTTAGTCTTAACGTGCAAGAAATTTGAATTTTGGCTTTTCACAATAAAAATTTCTTTTAAAAATTTGAGTCTTGTTAAACTTTATTTTAAGGACTTTTGCAAAATTTTGAAGGTGGGAAGATATAAAAAATGTGTCTAAGGGTTTTTTAATTGTAATAAGTCCATAAATATGTTCTTTAATTGATTTTTATGGTTCTAGGCACCTTATATTATATAAAAATCAAGACAATGCAATGTAACCCAAAAAGACCTCTCCGAGGAAAAGGAGCCAAGAAGTAGTTATGCATCCATTTAGGAGTGATAGGAGTAAATTTAGGTAGTGGTAACCTCATATTACATTCAAGGTATAGGAATTAAATTATTTACAAGTTTTGTAAGGATGGATTTTTGGATGTGTTTTTTGTAACCTCTATTGAATGAAGAAAGCACATATCCCTATTTTGAAGAAATGGATTTTGTTTTTGAATATATATGATTGTTAATGACAGAGTGAGATTTTTAATTATTTAAAAGTGTGTTTTCATAATAATTTATTTTTTTTGTGAATATTTGTTCCAAGATATAAATAAAAAGGAGTTTTGGTTAAAGAATGCAAACATAGACCCTGTTCCTGTGTATTTTGCTTGTTTATAGACTGTGTATTCAAAGTTGGATGATTTCCTAAAAATGGTGATTCATTTTTAAAATTATTTATTTAGGATTGTATGTCTTTAACATATATGTTTCATTAAATATTAATGATAAATTATGGCTTGATCATTACTGAAGATATACCCTTGTTACTGAAATGTTTGCTTTGATTAGAAAAAATGTGTTTTCAATATTAAATATAAATGATGTAGACAATTATTTTCAAACATGGATAAATATTGTTTAATTTTATTTTAAATCCCATATATCAATAAATAGTGTGGAAATCATATGGTGTTTAGAAAAATATGCCAAGAAACCCCTGTTTCCTATAGTGAACATTGTCATGGTGGAATGTGTATTAGATTCTTGAAAATATAAGATTAAAGAATCCATTGAATCCATTGAATGTTTTTATAACCTTTTTTTTGTTCAAGAACATAATAAGAGCTTTCAAACCTTGATACATACTTGTAGGATATACATTTTCCTACATAGTTGAGATATTTAGAGTTAGAAACCCTTGATACAGGATATAAAAGTGTAAATAAATGATTGGATAGGTTGAGTGAGGTCAAGACAGACCAAAGGGAGTTTTCACCATTCTTTGAAACCTTATAAAACCCTCACAAACAATTTTTTTGTGCTCTTAGGTCCTTATAATCTTGGATAACCCTAAAACTAGGGTTTTGGAAGTATAGAGAAATTCCACCAACCAAATTGGGTGAAATTTGGTGAAAATCTAAAGGACCAAGTTTATGAAGATATATTGACATTTATTTTGTGTGAATATATCTCTAAGCATGGATACTAAATATTTTGTGTAAAAATAATCCTAGGAGGCCTAAAGGGCTAAATAAAGAGCTATAAAAACTTAAAAAAGTTAATAAACAGTGTAACCATAGCCTATAACATTTTGAAAGGTAAGAATACCTTAGAGGGTATCCCAAATGGTCATTAGTTTTTATATATGCATCTATACATAACCATGCTAAGCAAATAATCCCAAAAATAGGGCTAGAAAGATTGTGTGAAGCATACGTAGAGTTGAGCAAAGGAAGGAGTTGAGACTTGGAAGATGTGGTAGAGTTGGAGACTAAGAAGAGAGAGTTAAAGAGACCCTATTAATAAAAACCAAATCATTATAAAGTATAAAATACCTAGGTGAATCTCAATACCATTACATGAATAGTGAAATTAAGAGTCATTGTCAAAGAAGTGGATTTAGAGACAAGGTCAAGTGAGACAAGTTGTTGTATACTCTACATAATTTTGATATTAGAGAAAGAAAGGTTCTTAGTGGATTGTCAAAAAAGATTAAAATCATGTGTTTTTAAGTGTAGTTTAGGATAGGGAACCAAGAATAGTGTTCCATAGAGAGAGTTAGAAGAAATGAATATTTGGTTAAGAATATGATAAACCAAGTGACATAGTTGATTGCCCCATTAGTCATGAGGATGGAAGCTAGTGAAGATGATCTTAGAGAGAGAGTAAACATAGTAGTAATATAAGGATAATAAGTAAATGGTAGTAAGGTCAAATATCACCTTTGTATCCAAGGATAAATGAGAGAAAAAATGAAGAGGTGGTTTAAGAAAGACCACAAATGCATGTAAAAGCAGTTCAAGAAGGCATGGGAGTACATCACCATGCATGGGAGATTAGATAATTTATAAAAGGTAGACCAAGAAGAGATGAATGTACCATGATAATTGGACCAAGACAAATATTTCAAGGACAATGTTGGAATTACCATAGAGAGGGACATAATGCAATAGAGTGTCCATTGAATATTGGAAAAAGTATGCAACAATAAAGTATAAGAAAATTGAATGAGAAAAGAAGATAAGAAAGAAATGAGTCTTTACTTATGAGAAGAATATTATTGTAGTATAAGAATCAAGTCAAAGATTTATCCCAAAGAAGAATCTTATTAAAAGAAGGTCCAAAGCAAGAGGTAAGGTTTGTAATTTAGTGTTTGATGGATGAAACACTAATAACATTGTGTCTTTAGAGATGGTGTAGAAATTGGGCTTGAAAAGGATGCCACATCCGCAACCATACAAGGTTGCATGGGTTCACAAGGTACATAAAATCCTATTAAGTGATCAAATTTGGGTTGAATTCCAAATAGGAGGATATAGAGATAAAGTCTTATGTAATATTATGCCCATAGATGTTTGCCAATTATTTTTAGGAAGACCATGGCAATTTGATAGGCAAGGTATTCATGATGGTCAAGCTAATATATAAACCATCAAGAAATATGGAGAGATAAACATACTTTTACCATTTAAAGGTGAAGAAGAAATAAAAGATGAGAGGGTAATGATGATGGAAACAAAGCAGTATTAGATCAAATCCATGGAAAGTTTGGGTTTAGTCAAGGCACCAAAGAGAGAAGAAAAGATAAGATGTCTTGAGATGGTTAGCATGAAGAGTTATGAGTCCAAAAATATGGACATAAGAGAGGATGAACAAGAATTCAAGGTGATACTAGAGGTCATCAAGAGGAAACAAGAGAGTGGTCTTCAAAAAGAAGAAAACATAGCACCCAAGAGAGTGCTCAAGGAAGAAGAAAGCCAAAATAAGAAGGGTAATCAAGCCTATGAGAGAAATGATAGAAGGATAGTAATAAAAATTGTATTTGAGATAGATAATAAGTGGATTGGAAATGAAACCAAGTAGGAGAGGAAGATGGAAAATGAAGTGTCCAATAAATAAGAACAAGAGAGAGCCATGAAATCTCCAAATTTTGATGCTAACCATATGTTTTGTGATATAAGTACATGTAAGGAGAAAAAATTCATTGACCAAAGTGTGAAAAAAGTCAAGGAAAAGGACAAGACAAAGATGAATGAATAGCCTAAGGTGATTATGGTAGACAAATAAAGAATGGTAGACAAACTCAAATACCTGAAAGAGAGCCTTGAACAAGAAAATAATGTCAATGAGTTGGGCAATATGCAACAGGCCCATGAATAATAGTTAAGTGAATCATAAGACAATTCTATAAGAGTGAAAAATCAAAGAAATGAGATATGAAAAATGAACATACAACCCTTGCATATGTAGGAGGTAAAGACAAGTCATAATGGTGATGAAAAATAACAAATCAAAATTCTATACAAGCATGCAACATGAAAGGATAAAGAAGATATTATTCATAGTGTGAAGTGGATAAAACAAGAAGCATTGGTGGAAGAATAAGAATTAATATTTATCATAGGATTTTATCATGTATATAAGGAGGAGGTGGATCAGTTTTTATAGGTGTAAGAGTGGTATACACTTGTAATGCAAGAAGAATATAACAACTATGTTTTTCTTAACAATGTTGTTTCATGTGCAGTATACTATTTAAGAAGATGAACCAAAGAAGGCCTAATTATGAGGCCCAATAACATGTTCAAATATATGAGAGGAAAGTAGAAGTATATAAATTATATAAGGAGGTTCATTATATTCAAATAGGATCATACACTAAGTGCATCAACAAACACTTATGGCAAACATTTCTTTTTAGCTTGGTAGTATGATGCAGGGACATCCTATAAGGACCCCAAAGTTGATTAATTTTTATCTTAAGGTAGTATATGAACTATTTAATAGGTTTTAAAGGTCCTAAGTAGTTCTAATGTGGATTATAGGTAGTCTTAAGGTGCAAGAAATTTGAATTTTGGGTTTCTTCACCAAAAACTCCTTATAAAATTTTGAGTCTTATTAAGCTTTCTTTTAAGAACTTTTGTGCATTTTTTTAGGTGTCAAGATATGAAAAAAATGTATAAGGGTTTTTTTAATTATAATAGGTCCTTAAATATGTTATTTAATCTATTTTTATGGTTCTAGGTACCTTATATTGTGTAAAAATCAAGACAATGCAATGTAACCAAAAAAGACCTCTTCGAGGAAAAGGAGCCAAGAAGTAGTTATACATATTTTTAGGAGTGATAGGAGTTAGTTTTGGTAGTGTTAACTTCATATTATATTTTAGGTATTGGAATGAATTTTTTTTTTTTTTTTAAGGAAGTATTTTTGGATATGTTTTTTGTAACCTCTGTTGAATGAAGAAAGCACATATCACTGTTTTGAAGAAATGGCTTTTGTTACTGACTATAGATGCTTATTGATGAAAAAATGAGATTGGTAATTGTTTCCAAGTGTTTTATAAGACTAATTAATTTTTTTTTGTGAATATTTTCTCCAATATATAAATAAAAAATATTTTTGGTTAAATAATGCAGACACAAACCCTATTCCTATGTATCATGCTTGTTTACAGACTGTGTATTCAAAGTTGGATGATTACTTGACAATGGTGATTAATTTTCAAAATTATTGATTTATGATTGGATGTATTTAACATATATTTTTCATGAAATATTAAGGATAAATTATTTCTTGATTATTACTGAAGATAGACACCTGTTACTGAGATATTTGCTTTGCTTAAATAAATTATGTGTTTTCTGATTGAATATAAAAAGTGTAGACAATTCTTTTTAAACATGGAAAAGATTGTGGAATTTTATTTGAAATCCCATATATCTATAAATATCATGGAAATAATATGGTGTTTATAAAAATATTCCAAGAAACCCCTATTTCCTATAGTGAACATTGTAGACACCTAAATCTGGCCACTGATAACCTTCAATCAGGGTTTTGACCAATTTCCACCCAAAATGCAAAATTTAGCATAAAAACACTAAAATGTGATAAATAATGTGAAATATGACATATTAAAGTGTTTATTTTATCTAGGGTATCCCTAAATGGAGCAATGTAATTTATGGGCTAGCTAACTTTGATCAGATCATTTTGAGTCAAAATGACAATTTTGTACCTAGGTGCTATGAATTGCTCAATCCTATCAAATATTTTACACAAGATTCATGCATTTTTTATTTTTATTTTATTAACATCCTAAATGGTATCATGGATCCAACACATTTGACATTGCCTTCCAATTGTAATCCAATCAAATTTTGGACCAATAACAAGGCATTTTGATCAATTTGGGTAATTTGTGCACAAAGTGTTTAATCATGCTTAAGAGTTAATTAACCCAAATTAGATCCTAATAAATAATTCCATAGAAAATTTTTGAATTCTTATTTTTAGAAATGAATATTTAATATCTGCATCATTAGGTGACCTCATTTCTTGGGAAGACATCCCTATGCCATAAATGCCACAAATATCAAGATTCATGTCCTCCATGCCTCATCAATGCCTTCCATGATGCCATCCATGCCTCTTAATTTCTCCTTATTACAATTTCATGATGAGTATAATTAAAAAATTAATTCCAAAAATTGAATTAATCCTCAACCGCACATCTCAATCTCAGGATGGACGGTTCAAGTTGCTTCTAGACATTCTCAAATATCTATAAATAAAGAAGCCATGAACATCATTTCTAAGACTTGAGA
Organism: Torreya grandis; assembly: GCA_037957365.1. Taxonomy (NCBI): domain Eukaryota; kingdom Viridiplantae; phylum Streptophyta; class Pinopsida; order Cupressales; family Taxaceae; genus Torreya; species Torreya grandis. The sequence continues at coordinate 3,022,092 of JARHVA010000544.1, forward strand.
ATGCAAAGTTATAATGCAATATTGGTTATAAAAGCTTCATGAACTTAATTTTACCATGCCAAATTGATTCCAATCCAAGCCAAGCCACAAGCCAAAGGTGTCAATGAGAGATGGAGGTAGTCAAGCTTCCATTGCCAAGGACTTCATGAGCACAAAATCAAGTAAGCCACTACTACAAAGGCATTTGGAGCATCCAAGGAAGTTGAAACAATTCTTGTGTTTTATTCCTTACTTTTTAGTTGTGTTTTTCATTTTTTTTATTAACTAAGCTCTCCCTAGTGTCTAATCCTAGAGATGTTATGCTATTAGTGTGTTTCTTTCATTTTGTTTTCATTTTGGAACTAACACCATACTAACCATCCTCTCTTGAGTCAAATTATTAGTTCACATATGGCATGCTTGGTGGGACCAGATGCATTCCACACATGAAAAAGATCATTATGAAACTTTAAAATCTTCATTTGGATCATTAAAACTCTTGCAAATTGATTTTCTAACTTTGTTTTACCATTTTTATTTGCCACGAGTTTACATAGGAACTGACATCAGTTAGTAAAACCATCATCAGTTGGGTATCCATTATCGGTCATTATTTGTGTAACCAATGTCGATTAGATAACCATCATCAATTAGTAAGTGTAACCAACGTCATTTATATAACTGATGTTGGTCACTGTGTTTTCTTAGAAACACAAACCTAAGAGCTATTTTAAAATGCTTGGTTCGGGGTCATATGGACTCCATTTTAGATGATTTTTTTTAAACCACATATTTTCTCCTAAAATTTCATAATTTGACATTAGTTTAGGTTCAATTTTCATGGATTTTTTACAAAATTTGGAAAATTTATTTAAAATGTTTCTAATCTAATATATTTGCTTTTGGGGTGATGCCTTAAGGGTAGACAAGTAACTAGCAGATTTAAAGGTTGATAAATCATAATTTAGAACATATTTTACATGTTTTAAAATAAATTAGGAACATTATTTTATTACTTAAATTAATATTTAAGGTGATTAAATAAAAAAAATTAGCATTAGTTTTCAAAGTTACAACTAAGACTAAGGGGTCAAATGAACACCAACACATTTTTTGAATTTGGGATTAAAAATGAAATCACCTTTTCAAAGCTTTTTGTATTTACATAGTTGTTTAATCTAATTTTTTTTAGAAAGGAGAGGGGTGTTACATGTGTGCTCTTCCATTTGTCCCCTTTAGGGAACCCTTAGAATCAAAAGCACCATTCCTATTGCAAGTAGCCTAGTCGAAGGCTTAGAAAGAAAGTTGTCTAAAGCACTCCCCAAAAACTCATCAAAATTTGGGTGACCTTGAAAATGACCCTAAAGTCTTTCTATTTCTTATTTTCTTTATTTTTATGCAAACTTGGCTTGCAAGGGGGACTTCATTACCTCTCGTTAGTTATTTAGGGAAGCTTTGACTTGGGGTTTCATCTCTCGATATTAAATTCACTTACTCCTTTGAAGTTACACATGGGACGTATCTACATTTGGACATCACACTACACTGAGTCAACAACAAGATGTAGTGGTTGTAAAAAGGACTAGCCCTTTTTGAAACTAGCCAATACCATGGTCACCCAATTTTTATGTTTTTCTTTTACATCATTTGATATAAAAGTCATTATGCAATTTATTCCCCTAGAAACATTCAAAATATTGATAGTTTAGTCAACCCCACATTGGCATACCCTTGTTAGGATTTGGATGATTATACTTAGTGTATTTTGGTCATTTTTGCTTGGTATGTTTTGAGATAAACTTGTTTGTTTATTTATAAGCCATGTCAAAACAATGCATTTGAGTTGTGAAGGGTAGTGTTATGCTACCCAAATCATGTCAAAACATTTTGAGCCTTTTAAGTATTTGAAACATAACAAAAACCACATTATTTGAGTATGCTTACACTGTTAGGCTGCTCAATTTGTTTCAAGACTTGTTTACCATTGTATCAAAAACTATTTCTTTCAAACCATGTCATGTTTATCATTTGTACCTTTGTCTTGTGCCATCATGTTGTCCAATCTTGTCTAAGTTTGTTAGTCAAATCCTAGTTTTCAAAATTGAATTTTCAATTAGCCTTGTTAAGTTTGGATCCAAACATTGATTTATTTCTGTTTAGGCCTCAATTCATGGAGTTGATACATAAATCTTTCTCTTTTGGGTTGCATTACTTTGGTCAATTGATTACCCAAATTTGAAAATTATTGATAGTTTTTTTGTTTAAAACATATCATCATCATTGTTTGTGCCTTTATTTAGGAAAACACAACCTTTCTCAAAGAGCTTTTTGTCTTATGCCTTATGCCAACTGATCATGTTTATGTTTGATTCCATGTGACAGGTCTATGTCAAAGTTTTTTCCAAACTTGTTAAATTAAATCAAATCACATCATGCTTATTTGTTTGATCCTATATTTTGACTCTAGATTTGGATAAAATACCTATTAACTCAACTTTTCCCTTTCTTAGTTTAGACCTTGTTTGGAACACTTTGACCTAGACCTTTGACATGTCAATTTTTATTCAGACACTTGGCCTTTTGTGCATATGACATTTGACATTAGACATTTGATGTTCGGTTAATTTTTTCCAAGTATTAGCAAAAATAATTTTGGAGATACATCTCCACCTTTTGACCAAGTTAGACTAAACTTAAACCATTTGTCATTTGGATAGTTTTTTAGAGTTTATATAACTCTAAGTCTTTTTATTTTAGAGATTTCATCATTTACATAAATATGTCTAGATACACTTATATTGGAGTCATGTACAATCCAAATTATGATATAATTGTTGCATAAAATCCCACTAGGAACCCCTATAGAGAAAGATTTTCTAAGGAGTTTTATTATTATCCCTATAATACTCCATATGAGGAACATAGTCAAAATCCACAAAATCCAAATTGAAACATGAATTGGTATGAAGAGACTTGTGAGGAGAAATTTAAAGACCCAATTATAGATAATTTTATTTGGGATACAGATCCATACCCTCTTTTTAATAATTAGTACATAGAACATAGTCAAGAACTAGCTTATGGGCCAACTCACAATTGGGATGATATGGTTTATGAGGAAGACTTGGATGCTTTGGCTTATGTATGTAATCAAGCTCCACCACATCATACCATTTCTATTCTAAGACCATAATGTCACACCATTCCCATACCAAGACCTCATCCTTTAGTTTATGTGGGCAACCAAGCACCACAACACCTAACCATTTCTATACCAAGACCTCATCCTTTGGTTTATGAAAGAAATCAAGCTCCATAATGCCCCTTCATCATTATAAGAGCTAGTCCTTTAGCTTGTGCAAATAATCATGCTCCATACTTCCCTATCATTACCATATTAGGACATTGTCTTTTAGCTCATGCGATAAATTTTGCTCCCCAAGGCCCTACCATTATCGAACCATAAGTCATTCCATCCAGACTTCAACCCATCCAATCATTAAAAGACCAAGCTATGTTCAAAACTGGTATTTTCTAACTCATTGGAAACCAAGGCCAAGAGAACCAACTAATCTGAGATGTTTTTTTTGAACCAACCATTTGTGATAAGTCAATCTATGATGAATCACTTATTGATCCTATACCAGTTTTCAAGGAGTCTCACTCTGATGAGATAGTATTTTTTGAGTCACTTCTTAATGATTATAACCTCTTTTGGAAAAATCATTACCTCAACCATTTGCCTATTTTTCAAGAGCCTCATATTGACAAGCCAGTCTCTGAGGAATTGTCTCTTGACCTTTTTCCCATCCTAGAGGAGTCCTACTCTGATAAACCAATTTTTTTAGAGCCCATTATGCCATCATAGGCCATTACTTGTCCAATACTAAGAATTGAACAAGACATCATCATAACAGAGTACCCATTAGATGAAGAATTAGAATTAGAATTAGGTTATATTCTTGAACTGACATTAGATTTAGCATCAAAATCAAAATCAACATCAGTCTCAACTTAGGATTCCTTTGAGTTAGAATTATATTCAGAAGAAGAATATGTTTGTGGCTATTAAAACATTGGTCATGCATGTCTTGTAGATCAATTTGAATACATTTATGATCCTTATATAATTTTTGAGGATGAGTACTTCAGGTTGACATAAGTTCTTCTAGTATCTTCTACAAGGATTGTGATGCCAACACCCATTCCATTACCATTCCATATGCCATTACCATCAACCAAAATAGCCACATTATTGACATTCCATCTCCCACAAGTGTCAATTGGAATTGAAAGAATCACACTTTATCAAAATTCATCCATGGTGACATATAAATTGAAGAGGAGTAAGGAGGCCAAGACCACATTCATATAGCAGAAGAACACTCTCCTAGTGAAACCTTTTTGGAGGTGTTAGGGGATAATCAAATTCATAACTCAACATCTTCTAGTGAAACTTTTTTGAAAGTGATAGAAGACAATCAAAGTCAAAAGTTAACATTCCTTAGTGAAACCTTCTGGAAGGTGTTACGAGACAATCAAGATAACTTCATTGGTGAAAACTTCATTGAGGTACCAATAGCTGAGCACAAAAGTTCTTCACTATTGGATGAAGACAAAATCAGAGATCAAATCAAAATAGCTTCTTATCTATATCCTAATCAGATGGTAGCTACTCTTAGGCCCAAATAATAGAAAAATATGGTGATCTTATTGTTTTTTGCACTGCCATAGCCAAAATTATGTTTAATCTAGCATCAACAACATTACGTGTGACTAAAAGTCATGATCTTCATTTATTTCCCCACCATTACACATTATATTATCATCTACCCTTTCATTTCACAATCAAACCTACCATCCATTATTTTTCCTTTTTTACCATCCATGGCCACACTTTCCTTTATAGAGGCTACAAGGATACCTTGTCTCAACATTTAAATGAATCATAATCAATGACCAATGAATATCACAAAAGCATTCTTGGCAGCTAAATATACAACCATTTATTGATAGAGAAACTATTTAAATGAGGTGTAGGATAATAATTAACATGATCAAGTATTTTGTTTATATCATTTGTTGATTAGGATGTACATCTCCCCATCAATAGGAACAACAAAATCAAAAACCACACTAAGGCCAACATGTACCATACCATTCACATTGCCATGCCATTACCATTGTTATATATCCATTTGCCATTGATGAATATTCCTAATATTCACCCCATCACTTTGGGGCAACCCTCTTACCATTTTATCCAATCTATCAAAAAACCATCGTTATCCTTAGCAAGACCATGCCATCCTATCATTCCATTCCTATCTAGACCAAAGCCTATTTTTGGTCATCCTACCCAATCTTATTTTGATCTTGGTTCCTTTAGTTCATCCCACACTTTTTGTGAGAGGATTCCAATCAGGTTTCAACTCTTATCAAATCCATATTTATAGTGACAGTCTATAAAAGTAGTGTGATAGTTGATCTGGCAATATATCTTTCATCTTATCAAGTTTGTTTATGTGACCCTAATTATAATCACTTTTGGGAAAATCAGTGTCTCACCAATCTTGTTACTAATTATAACTACCTATAGGAAAATTGGTATTATTGACCTATGCCATTGTATCCCAATTATAACCACCTATGGGCAAAATAAGGGCAACATTTTTTAATCATGCAGTATCACATCACTTTGCCATCACTATTTTCATTTGATTGGCCATTTTCCAAATTTGAAAACTTGTTGGGACCTAATTGGTTTTTCCTCACCTTTTATGTAGATAGAATTGCTATGAATTGAGGTCATTTTGGGACCATGTAGGTCATGCTTAACTCATGTTGAGGTCGCCTCAGTCCCCCTTTCCATATGATCTCACCATTTTGCGAACAACCTAAGCCACACTCTCGCCATTTTGTGAGAAACCTAAGCCATGCTTTCACCATTTTATGAGCAACCTAAGGCAAATTCTTTCTCCATTTTGTGAGTAGGTATCTTGTCATTCTCTAATGAGTTAAGATACCTCAAAAATCTAAAAAAACATTCATAACATTTCAAAAAATCCAAAAATATTTGTCCTTTCTAAGCCTAGTTAGTTATCCTCAATCTACCTTACTGGGGCATGGTCATTGTTAGGATGCTTTCTTTTTCTTTTGGTTTCAGGATTTTTATTTGTTTATTTATTTTTGGTTGTTTGTTTATTTGTTTCCCTATTTTTTTATTTTCAGCACTATTGCCTTGACTCAGTCTATATGTGTTCACTGGGTGATTCCTTGAGCAAATTATTATTCTGTCTATCCATATTCATATGTTAGCATTATTATCATGATTTTTATCATTGGTGCATTATTTTTGAGTGTTGATTAGAATGGGAGTCAGCCCTTATGCATATTTTGGGATAGTCTTTATGGTGTTCTATCATAAAGCCTACCATTACATGCTACAACAAAAATTAGCTTTAGAAAGTTCTAAAATCAATGGATCCATAGAAGTTTCTCCTTGGTACCTTGGTAAATCCTCCCATCCCACCCTTGATCAATATAACTCATTTGACCATTCTAGTTGAATCATTGTTAATCAGGATGAACATTTCCTCATTGACAGGCACAACTAAATCATTATATTGATCAATCTCATTCTTCTATCCATCTCTTTCATCACTTTTCACCCACTCATCTTTAATCTATATTCTAGGTTATATCTTCGATTTATGTTTGCTAATCAACCCTAACTGGGGCATAATCATCTTTAGCCAATCTAGGTCCTCTTAAAGATTATAATTTCCTATGGGCAAATCATTATTTTGAATTTTAACCTTGATTATAACTACCTTTGGGAAAATAAGTATCCTTTTTACATCAATTAATGAAAGCATTTTATTATTTGGATTAATCTCAACCATGGATTAATTCCACCTTTCTTCTTATTTCTTTTCGAGGGACTACCCATCAATAAATGTGATGGCCACTCCCTCAAGGGGGCATCATCATAGGCTTCCCAAAAACCATTTAGAGCTTTATTCTTCAACCATCACCTTATTTTTTTCATACAATCCATTTCTCATTCTTTGAGAAGAGATTTATTTTTCTATGGTTGCAACATCTTCCCAAATAGGGGCAAACTGTAGACACCTAAATATGGCTGCAGATAACCTCCAATCAAGATTTTGACCAATTTTCACCCAAAATGCATAATTTATCCTAAAAACATTAAAATGTTCTAAATTATTTGAAATATGACACATTCAAGTGCTAATTTTTTCTAGGGTATCCCTAAATGGGGCAATGCAATTTATGGGCTAGCTAACTTTGATCAGATCATTTTGAGTCAAAATGTCAATTTTGCACCTAGGTGCTCTAAATTGTTCTTTCCTATAAAATATTTTACACAAGATGCATGTATTTATTATTTTTTTAGTATCATAAATGGGATAAAAAATCTAATGCATTTGACATTTCATTCCGATTCCAATCTAGTCAAATTTTAGACCAATAATAAGGCATTCTGATCAATTTGGGTAATTTGTGCACAAAGTGCTTAATCATGCTTAAGATATAATTAACCCAAATTAGATCATAATCAATAATTCCATGGGAAATTATTGAATAATTATTTTTAGAAATGAATATTGAATATCTAAATCATCAGGTGACCTCATTTCTTGGAAAGACATCCCTAGGCCATAAATGCCACAAATATCAAGATTCATGTCATTCATGCCTCATCAATGCCTTCCATGATTCCATATATGCCTCTTAATTTCCCCTTATTCTAATTTCATGATGAGGATAATTAAAATATTAATTCCAAAAATGAAATTAATCCTCAACCACACATCTCAATCTCAAGATGGATGGTTCAGATTGATTCTAGATATATTAAAAAACTTATAAATAGAGAGGCCATGAACATCATTTATAAGACTTGAGAATGCAAAGTTATAACGTAGTATTTGTTCTAAAATATTCATGAAACTAATGTTACCATGCCAAATTGATTCCAATATAAGCTGAGCCATAAGCCAAAAGTGCCAAGGAGAGATATAGGTAGCCAAGGAAGATGAAGGAATTCTTATGTTTTATTCCTTACACTTTAGTTGTGTTTGTCATTTGTTTCTCTTAACTAATATCTCCATAGTGTCTATTCCTAGAGATGTTATTCTATTATTATTTTTCTTTCATTTTGTTTTCATTTTGGAACTAACACCATACTAACAATCCTCTCTTGAGTGCAATTCTTAGTTCACAAGCATTGTCATGGTAGACTGTGTATTGGATTCTTGAAAAGACAAGATCAAAGAATCAAGTTGAAAATTATCTATAATGTTTTGGTAAGTTTGTTTGTATCCATTTAGTTTTTTTAGAACCTTTTATCGGTCAAGAATGTATTAATATCTTTCAAACCTTGATACAAACCTGGAGGATATATATTTTCCTACATAGTTGAGATATTTGGAGTTAGAAACCCTTGAAAGTGGATAAAAAAGTGGAAATAAATTATTGGATAGGTTAAGTGAGGTCAAGATAGACCTAAATTATTTTTCAACATTCTTTTAAACATTATAAAACCCTCACAAATAATTATTTTGTGCTCTCAGGTCCTTACAGTCTTGGATAACCCTAAAACTAGGGTTTTGGAAGTATAGAGAGATTACACTAATCAAAATAGGTGAAAATTTATGAAAATATCAAGGACAAAGTTTATGAAGAGATTTTTAATTTTCATTTGTGTGAACATACCTTTAGCATGGATACTAAAGACTGTGTGTAAAAGGAACCCTAGGAGGCCTAAAGGGATAAATAGAGAGCTATAAAGACTTAGAAAAGTTACTAAACAATGTAACCATAGCCTATAACTTTTTGAAAGTTAATAATGGATTATAGTGTATTTTAAATGGTCATATGTTTTTTTTATATGCATTCATACATAACCATACTAAGAAAATAAACCCAAAAAATAGGGCTATAAAGATTATGTGAAGTGTATACAGATTTGAACAAAGGAAGGAGTTGAGACTTGAAAGATGTGGTAGAGTTGGTGAATGACAATAAAGAGTTAAATATACCCTGTTAAGATAGACCAAATTAGTGGAAAGTATAAAATACCTAGGTGAATCTCAATTCCATTACATAAATAGTGAAATTAAGAGCCATTGTCAAAGTAGTGGATTTAGAGATGGGTCAAGTAAGATAAGTTATTATATACTCTACATCATAATTAGACTTACATCTTATAATAACTAGATATAATTTATACCATCTACAAATTATCAAGGGACTACCATCCCTATTTAGTGAGACTATAATTCCATAAGGTGATGCCACACCTATCTAGCTGAGCTACAATAACAACTAGACATTTTAACAAGTTTCACCTTGAAAGGAAGATAAAATCACCTTAGATGTTGAGATACCACAATAAAACCTATGAACACATCCACCTTTTCATTGATGTCTTCAACACCTGATGATGGACCACTGATTATCATTCTTTACCTTCACTCATACTCAAACAACAAGAGCACTACTTTGCCAACAAAATTATGACCAAAAAGTCATACAAATATTTATCTAAATGATTTTATCATCAACTCATCCTCAGGGCACTCTACCCCTCCTTTGATCCCCAATTCACACACATAAACCTCTCTCAAACATCTCCTTAGTTTCTCACTTCTAAGTCTAGAAACCATCATCTTTAGTTCTACTATTTATAGATTAATCATGATAATCAACACCTTGGTTGACCATTAGGCATGTATTATCCCTTAATTCATCTCTCAAATGAATACATAACTCAATACAATCTTCATAGGATGGTCATAGCATATATGGGTCACCCTTAAGGAACCACACCTTTTAATAAGGCCCTTGTAACCCTTATAGGTCTCATGTGAACCCATTCACCCATTTAGCACACCCTCAAGGAAAAAAAAGAAAATAAGACCAATTTAAAATACATGGGTCCACTTCTTATGTCACCTTTGACATACTCAAATGATCAAAGTCATCTTAGCTCACCTTTGCATATGCTCAAATAACTCAAATAGAGACCTTATACACAAGAACACAATTACCAAACATATAGTCAACTTATTAAGAATTGTTCATACTCAAGATAGATTGATCACACCTTAAAAAACCATACAAAGCATACTCATGTACTATACAACACTCTTAAATATCTTAGTCATCATGAGACATTGAAACAACATCAACACAAGCTCGAATATCCTTCTCAGGTCACTTGTAGAATATATACAAAAATATAGTCAACTTTGGAGAATCATATCTTTATATGTACATATTTAAAACTCTTAAAATACATATTTAAAAATGTGCCTTAGAGTCTTGTACCAATTTTCATTTTACTACATGAGAAAATTCATCCTAGATCAAAAGTTACAACCCAAAAACTAGACATTGGTTTTTCCATTGTAAATTCAAATATTCAAATACAAATGATCATAGTTAAACCTCAATAATAATTCTCACATCTCTTGTCCTCTCATATTTCAATCAATCTCGCACCATCGATCTTATCCTAACTTTAATTTATAGGTTCCAAATCTCAAGAATTAAACCTCTATCACTTTGACTTCATCTCATGTAATCTTGTCATGTTGCCTTCACATGGTCTGTCAATCTTCATGGATCATTCAAGTCCTTATCAAGCACCACGTACCATTAAATCAATATGTAAAATTATCCATGATCTATTAGATCCTTATATTTTACCTTTAATCAATCATTAAACCTTGAACACTTCTTACCATCTTGATCAATACACACTGTTAGATTATGATATGTAAGATTGCTCATGTAATGTTGGATCTCCATTTGGTCCTAAACTTTAAATATGTTAAACAACTATCACATTGACAACTTTAACTCTACATGAAACATTTGATCTAGAATTATGAACTCTCATGTACCATTGGCTCTCCACTATGTCTAGATCTTTAACATTATGCAAATTGACTAAGTATGTGGACCAACTATAATATGTCTGAGTCATCATTTTTGAACCTTAATAACTTCTTCTGTGCTTCAATACATGATCTCAAATTTAGACTAGATTATCTCCTCATATAAGAGAATCCAAATATATAAAAAAAAATCCCAAAACCCTTGTACATGAAATATATAACATCATTAAAATTCCTTCTCAAAAACTTCTATCACAGAGCTAGCTATGTCAAAACTTGCATGAGAGGCCAACTTTGAGCATGCATAAATTTTGTCGTGCTTCAGTGCATGATCTAAAATTTATCAAAAATAAACTAGGATAAAAAATAAAAAACCCATATTATCACCTTTTCTTTAAATGTCCACATATGTGATATATGCCACCATCAAAAAATTTACTTGACTCTTTTTGAACCCTTTGCAAATTTGGCTAAGCATGGGAACTTAGTGAATTCTATCTGAGAAGCCAAATTTGCACCTTCATATATTTTAGAATGCTTCAATTCATTACATTATATATGGAACATAAAAAAATAGGGACTAATTTGATCATAACCATATTACCAACTCCCCTTGACTCATCCACACGTAGTAATTATGATATCATCAAACTGCCTACTCAGATTTTCTACCACTAGACCCAAACTATCTAGATGAAAACTATGGACTATCAGATGAACTCCACTTGAGAAAACATGATATCCAATCATAGAAAACATATTAGTTACTTATTTCACATCCTCTAATCATATTAATCATCCTTAAATATCTCTAACCATGCCAACTCTGATGATCAACCAAGCCTTCTCTAAGCACACTAGGACAAGCACATTACACACTTTGTCATTGTCACTTAGGCTATCAAAGAATTCCATCCACTCACTAGGATACCTCCATGACATCACTATAACATAATTGAAAACTCTACAAAAAAATTATTGACAAATTTCCAACAATCTCCCCCTTTCTCATTGATGTCAATAACAATCATATATAACAATATACAACTCATCTTCTCTCTCTTTAAGAACTCCTACAATAGAAACTTTTTCCTGCTTTGAAACAATGAAAAAGTGGCTACAAACTGATATTAATGACCTAAAAGGACTACCAATAATATTATACTACCTTATAAATATATTACAAACTCCCCCTTACCTTTATCCTACCTATTCTTGCCTTGACAACTTCCTCTTACTCAAAGCCAACACTCTCTTCAACCAAGCACTGCAACCAATGAATCAAGAATATATAAAAACATATAAATCTAATGGAACACATAAATAAAAATCTAAGAGTGAATCCCCCTAAGAACTCTAATAAATTACATCTTCTGAGCATATTTAAATCTCCAAACATCATGAAGAGCCAACACACTTGTTTACTAGCATTCTCTTTCAAGCTACCACAAGAATCATCAACAGAACTTCATGCCACTCACCAAAAAGGAAACATGTACTCAACCAACTTAAAAAATCTTCTTTAAACAAACATACCTTTTCTCTTTTGTAGAAACTAAGCAAAAAACACTCTTCTTTAAACTAGGCATATCTAGCCTCCTTGTTGCCCTTCCTAAAACTTGTAGATCTCACAATTTTTAGTAGACACATATTCAAGACCTAAAAATTCATATCTATATCACTCTCATATGTCCTCTCAAGCACACCAATTTTCAACACCAAGATCATCATCTGTTTCATACTTCCTTCATAAACCTACTACCTAATTAGGCTTCTAACATAACAAAAACTTGAATAACTTGAGAACCAAAAACCTTCAATTATATATGAAACTTAATTTGACCACCCATTTGTCCCATTAAACATATTAAGAAACCTTATATTCAAATCATAGGGCAAACAATTTTTATAGCATAGCCCTAAACCCTAAAATCTCAAAACAAACAAAGTCAATAAATTTCCTTCTAGTCAACACACATCTCTAAAACTTATTTCATACCTAGAGACACCCATCACATGCTTATTTACCAAAATTTGAGCCTTCAAAACTTTGGTAATAAAGACTTCCTATAACCCATTTTTTAGACCTGTTTGCTTTTAAGCCATAACTGAGAAAACTGAGAGCACACAAAAAGTCTTCAATTGACACAAACATACCTTTAGACCACAAAAGCACCTAGAGAACATAAAAAATAAGTGTATATAACTTTTTGAGTATCTAACTATTCTTGATATTTTCATCAATCTCATTAAGCCACCTGAAACCACCCATTCTAACTTTGTACTACAGCTCCTTCATAAACCTTTGAAATAGGCTCATGAACTTATTGGTCCCCCTTAAACAAAGAAATTCTCTAATTTGAAATATCATATTAATCACACAAATTTGATTCACCACCAAAATGAGTCTCTTAATAATCATATACAAAGACCTCCTCTACACCATAATGCTCTTCCATGGTGTGAAACTAGGAGTTGCCCACAACTCCTCATATTCCTTCTCTTCCTTGGTCATCTAATACTTATAGTTATTCTTCTTATTCTTCTTCTTTGGATTAAGAGAAACAACTTACTCATCCACTAAAAAATTCTCCTTTTCTTATATGATTAGATTGATAATACAGGGAGACAACATAGATTCAATGCATACCTTTTTATCTAAAAGATCCACCTTGCAGTTTGGAACGTCATTACTAGGCATAAACAATTGATATTCTTTGCATGGTACATGCTAAAAAACATTAGGATGTTCACTTGGATCTATACATACCTCAGGGATGGCCTCAATCATCACCTTGGTCTTATCCTTGAGCTTGATCTCTTCATTATCAACATGAGCAGAGAATGAGACTTCTTAGCACTCTTCAACTTTTGAAGCATTCTCCACCATAGCAAACAAATTAATTGGACCTACAATATTATTATGACTCAAACTTGTCACCTTTGGATTTCATGTGTTAACTTGCCTTCTTCCTTGAACTCTATGAGCCTGCTTAAATCTATTATGTCTCATAGGCCTTTACTTGAAGAACATATCAATGTGACCTCTCTGTTCATAATTGTAGCACACCATACCTTTTACAAGAAACATATCTCACCTTACCTCATTTGGATAGAAAATTACAATATGTCCTATGTCATAAAAATTAAAGCTCTTAACTTTATTCATACCTTTTTACTGATGAACCGCATCATAGTTCCATGCAAACTCATTTCTAACATGTCTCTTGCACTCTCTAGCCCTATGACCAAATTGATTGCATGTATAATAATAACCATTAAATCTTGCATACCTCATGGCATTTGGCTACTTGATTTGATTTGTCTTTACTCTACCAACACCTTCATTCTATGTTTAATGATTTGTATTCAAAGTATGATTTTACTAGTTCACATTAGTCTTCATCTTGTTTTGAGTTACATTCTTTAGTTCTTCTTCACATCCAAGACTATTTCTATCACTATCATACTTTTTACCACTAAAAATATTGTCTAGATCACATGAGCTCTTTTCAAATATCAAAAATGTCTTCACCTTACTATCAGATTTCTCTAAATCATCTTTCAAAGATACAATCTTAAAAGCATACATTGAACTTTCTTCTTCTTTATCTCTTAGATTTTTAGACATAGATTCCAACTTATAATTAAGAAACATGAAAACACCTTCATGCTCTCTAGAGTCTATATTTAATTTCTTGGTAATCAAAGTAATTAGTTCATCCCCAACAATGTTAGATATGCCATCTTCTTTAGATTTCTTACCTTGTAACTTCTTCTTAGGCTTCATCTCTCTCTTGAATGTAGCTTCCTTCTTTGGTAGTATATCCTCATGTATTCTCATCTCAGATGTAGTAAGGGTGCCATGTAATTGATCCATCTTTAGCTGAGTAAGATCATGACTTTTTTCAATAGAAGATACTTTGTAATCAAACTTAAAAGATAGATACCTTAATACCTTGTGGACTACAATTGCCTCTTCAAGATTCTCTCCAAGACCTCTGATGATGTTCATGGTTTCATCAACTCCCTATAGAAAGGATGCCACATATCTTCTTCTTTCATCTTGAGACTTTCAAATTACCTTTTATGAGTCTACAACTTAGCAAGCTTAACCTTTGAATCTCCTTCAAAAATGATCTTCATTTTGTCCCATATCTCTTTATCAGATGTACAATAGATTACCTTGGTGTATTTAGTCTCTAAAAGACCATAAGTGATAACATTTATTGCCTTTGAATTGCTCTCAAACAACTTCTTGTCTGAAACACTAGATGGAGGAATAATAGGAGCAACATAACCATCTAGAATAGATTGAGATACATCAAAACCTAGTGACATAATATATCTCCTCATCCTTGCACTCCAAAAATAATAATTGGATCCATTGAATATTAGTTCTTGATTAGTATAGAAACCTCCTTGATGACTACCCATATTATACCTTAGATCACCTTCAAGTTGTTAAGCATTTACCAAAGGACCTGCTTTGACACCAATTATTAGAGGTTAAATCACTAAAAAGGGGGGGTTTAATCAGTGAGCCCAAATAATCCAACTTTAATTTTGATTTTTATGAATAATTAATCAGATACCACAAGCATTCATGAAGCATACACAACATTCATATCAATGAGAAAGAGGGACAATGCAAAATTAATCACATAATACATAACATATATGGGAAACCATCTTGGGGAATAAAACCCACTAGAACCTATAATTGGACTATTATATTATAATAACAAGATATAATTTAGGCCATTTACAAATGATCAAGGAAATACCATCCCTATTTAGTGAGACTACAATCCCATAAGGTGTTACCACACCTGTCTAGCTGAGCTATAAGAATAACCAAACCTTTTAGCAAGTTTCACCTTGTAAGGAAGTTGTAACCACCTTAGATTCTAATATAACACAACAACACCTATGAACACATCTACCTTTGCATTGATGTCTTCAACACCTAATAATGGACCACTGATTATCACTCTTCACCTTTGCTCATACTCAAACAACAATAGCACTATTCTACTAATAAAATTATGACCAATAAGTGATACAAATAGTTGTCTAACTGATCTACTCATAAATCATCCTCAAGGACACTATACCCCTCCTTCACTCCCCAATTCACACACACAAGCCTCTCTCAAATCTCTCCTTAGTCTTTCATTTCCAAGTTTAGAAACCATCATCTTTAGTTCCACTATTTATAGAGTAATCATGATAATCAACACCTTCGTCGACCATTAGGCATGCCTTATCCCTTAAGGAATATAACTCAATAGAATCTTCATAGTTCAGCCATATCATCTATGGGTCACCCTTAATGAACTACACCTTTTGATAAGGCTCTTGTAGCCCTTATAAGTCTCATGTGAACCCATTCACCCATTTAGCACACCCTTGAGAAAAAAACAAGAACAAAGGATAAATTTTAAATATATGGGTCCACTCCTTATGTCCCATTCAACATCCTCAAATGATCACATCCATTTTAACTTAACTCTGCATATGCTCAAACAACTAAAATAGAGACCTTATACACAAGAACACCAGTATCGAACATATAGTCAACTTTATAAGCATTATTTATACTCAAGATAGATTGATCACATCTTTAAAAACCATATAGAGCATATTCATGGAGTCTAAAATAATCTCAAACATATAAGTCATCATGAGACATTAAAACAACATCAACACAAGCTTGAGTATCCTTCTCAGGTTGCTTGTAGAACATATATTGAAACACAGACAACTTTGGAGCATCAAATATTTGTCTATATACTTTTATCTCTTTTAATATATATTTATAGATGTTCCTTGGATTCATCTACCACTTTTATTTTTACTAAATGAGAAAATTTTTCTTGGATCAAAAGTTATAACCCAAAAACTAGACATTGGTTTTTCTTTTATAAATTTAAATATTCAAATACGAATGGTCATAGTTAAAATTTAAGAATAATTCTCACATCTCATGTCCTCCAAACTTTAGATAAATATAGTACCATATATCTTGTCCTCAATTTAATTCATAGGCACCAAATCTTAAGAGTTAAACCTCTATCACTTTGACCTCATCTCATGTAAACTTGTCATGTTGACTTCACATGCTCTATCAATCTCTGTGGATCATTCATGTCCTTGTCAAGCACTGTGCACCATTCAATAAATCTATAAGATCAAGCATAATCTATTATATTATTATCATATACCTTTTCTTAGTCCTTAAACATTAAACACTTCTTACCATCTTGATCAATATGCATTATTCGATCATGATCGGTATGATCACTTATGCACCATTGGATCTTCATTTGGTCCTGAACTTTAAATCTAATAAATAGTTATCACATTGACCAATTTGACTCTATGTACACCATTGGATCAAGAAGTATGAAATCTCATGTACCATTAGAACCACACTAGCTTTATATCCTCAACATTATGAAAATTTATTAAGTATGGGGACCAACTGCAATATGCCTGAGTAGCCATTTTTGAACCTTAATAACATTTTTTATGCTTCGATGCATGATCTTAAATTTGGACCAGATGATATCCTCATATATAATAATCCAACCATATAAAATAATATCCTAAAACCCTTGTGCATATGAGATATAACATCATTAAAATTCCTTCTCAAAAACTTTTGTCATAGAGACAACTATGTTAAAACCTGCCTATGAGGCCAACTTTGAGCATGCATAACTTTTATTACACTTCAATGCATGATCTAAAATTTATCAAAAATAAACTAGGTTAGAAAAATGAACAAAAAAATATGATCACCTTTTCTTTAAATTTCTACATGTGTGATATATGTCACCATCAAAATCCTTACTCAACTCTTCTTGAACCCTTTGCAAATTTGGTTATGGGAACTTAGTAAATTTTGTTTGAGAAGCCAAATTTTCACCCTCATATATTTTACCACATTTTTATGCATGAATTAATATTTGGAACATAAAAACTAGGGACTAATTTTATCATAACCATATGACCAACTCCCCTTGATGCATCCACACATGGTAATTATGACATCATCAAACTACTTAGATTTTATGCCACTAGACCCAAATTATCTAGATAAAAACTATGGACTACTAGATGAATTCCACTTGTGAAAATAATATACCTAATCATATAAAACATCTTGGATACCTATTCTATATCCTCTAATCATAATACTCATCCCTAAACAAATTTAACCATGCCAACTTTGATGATCAACCAAGCCTTCTTTAAGCACACTAGGACAAGCACATTGCACACTTTGTCATTGTCACATAGGCTATAAAATAATTCCATCCACTCACCAGGATACCTCCATGACATCATTGAAAAATCTTTAATAACATCATTTAAAAATCTCTAACAAGGATCATGATCTAATTATTTCTTAGTATATTTATAAAACTTTTTGCATCTACACATAGTCTTAGTGTTACACAAAATAGTAACAACCTAAGTATTTAAACCCTTAGGTCATTTCAATTTATAGTGACTTATAATTATTCATACTTTATTTTAAAATTCAAATTTGTATAATTAAAAAAATTAAATAGTACAAAAGTTATATCTTTTTAAAGCACATTAATCCAAAATAAGGTAAAACATATTGGTGAACTTGACATAATTGTGTTGGAGATATGGAAAAATAGTGCCTCATTTTATTTTAGTGAAAATATTGAAACTTGTAGTAGTTATGGGTAGCCTGTAGAATAAACCTATAGTTACTATGGGTACCCTATATAAGAAACCTATAGTTGTGAGTAGCCTATAGATAAAACTAGTAGTGGTTGTGAGTAACCTATAGGTAAAAACCTATAGTTATTGTGGGCAACCTGTAGGTGGATTCTATAGTTTCTATGGGAGTCCTATAGATGAAACCTATAGTGGTTATGGGTAACCTATAGGTGAAAACTTGTAGTTGTTATAGGCAACCTATAGGTAAAGACTATAGTTTCTATGAGCAATCTGTAAGTAGAAATTTTACAACTTGATCGATGCTATAGGCTTCTATATATAAGTGTTATTATAAATTTACAAGAATAGGTTAATGTCAAATTTTAGTCCAAATGTTATGGATCAATATAAGTACTGTGTGATCATAGTTACATTGGTTATAGATCAGTGTTAGTAGGGTCGTGAAGGTCTATTGTTAATAATGCTCTTATAGGCATTGATTGAGTGTATGAGAAAACTAAGGATGGTCAGATGATGATTTGTCAATATCTCATGCATCACTATCATAGTCATATGACTATTTAAAGTAGTTTATTTTTAATGTTTGTAAAATATTGTAACTATAAGAAGTTGTAATAGATTTTTACTTCCTTATTATGAAAGGAAGTTGTAACAGATTTGTACTTCCTTATTTTACAAGGAAGTTGTAATAGATTATAACTATAGGAAGTTAGAATAGATTTTTCAATTCCTTATTTTTAGTGATCATCCTTTTAAAATTGGGAAAAGATGTAGAACAAGTAAGTAGATGTGAATTGTAGATGAAAGATGAATGGAGATACATAGTAATTAATAGAAAGAGAAAACTATCTTCAGACAAAAGGTATTGCCAGAGTGCTTTGATATAGAGACTAAGGGGCAGGAAGTGCTAGGCACTTCTACAAATTCCTTTAGAAGTTTAAATTGAAGAATTGCTAAGTTTCTTGGTGGACCTAGCCCAACATTTAGGTGAACCATGTTAAATACTATGTCAGTATTTTTTTATGTTGTTTTCAGTGTCCCTTATTTCTCTATTTTTTTGCATGTATTTATTATTCCATATTTATTTGTTTAACTTACAAGTACATGTTTAGATTATTTTTAATCTGTGGGTTACAAAGTATATTTTGATACAAATTTGTAAACTTAATTATTCTAATCTAGGCAATTGAATAATACTATATGTAATAAAATCTTGAAACTTTTTGTATTTAACCCAACAAGTGGTATCAGAGCCATCTTTGTGTGGTTTTGTGTACTATTTTATAAGTTATAAATCTCTATAGGATCTTAGACTCAAAATAATATCTTCTCAAGTGGGAGATCTTGAACAATGGTAGATGATGGAAGAAGAGTGGTTGATAAGTTTAATGGACTAAATTTTATTATGTGAAAGATGTAGATGATTGACTATCTATATCAAAAGGACCTCTATCTACCACTTGATGGAAAGGTAAAATTATAGGGGAAAAAATAGATGAGGAATGGAATGTCTTCAATAGAAAAGCTTTGGGAGTCATAAGGCTCTACTTGGGAGGAAGTGTTGCCTCCAATATATTTGAAGAAAAGACTACAGAAGAACTTTTGACCACCTTATGCAAGTTGTATGATACACCTTTAGTAGTAAACAAGGTGTATCTAATGAAGAGGTTATTAAACTTGAAAATGAATGAGAATTCAAGTGTATCTGAATATTTAAATGATTACAATACTATTACAAATCAGTTGACTTCTTTGAAAGTGAAACTAGATGAATAAGTCAAGGTCTTGTTGTTATTATGTTTCCTACCTAAATATTGGAATAATATTGTGATGGCTATGATTAACAATGTGTACAGGAGCAATACTCTTAAGATGGAGGATGTTTTTAGTGTCATAGTCTATGAAGAAATGAGAAGGAAGACATCTAGTGAGACTTCAACAAGAAATGCACTAAATGTTGAATCTAGAGGGAGACAAAAGAATAGACAGAGGAGTAAGAGCCATGGATCAAAGGGAAGATATTTATCTTCCAAAAATAGATCCAAGTCAAAAGGAAGAAGTGTTGTATGTTAAAACTATGGAAAGTCTGGCCATATGAAAAAGTAGTGTTGGGCTCTTAAAAGAATCACAAGGAGCAAAAAAATAGTGATAATAATCAAGAGGCAAATATTGGCTCAAGTGATATTACTAATGTGTATCAAGATGCTTTAGTTTTTTCATGTGATACAAAGGTTGAGTTATGGGTGATTGACTCAGGGGCATCTTTTCATGCTACTTTCAATCCCAAGTATTTTACAACCTATGTAAGTGGAAAGTTTTGCCAAGTTTTCTTGGGAGATAATGAACCTTGTGATATTATTGGCAAAGGGTTAGTAAAGATCAAGATACATAATGGAAATGAATGGATACTCAAAGAAGTAAGACATGTGCCATGTCTTGCCAAAAATCTTATTTTTGCAGGTCAGTTGGTAGAATATGGATGTACTATTACTTTCAATGTAAAATCTTGGAAATTAAGAAAATATAGTCTTGTTGTAGCCAGAGGGAAAAAAGAAGGCAGACTATATTTCAGTAATTGAATTATTGATTTTAATACAACATTAGTTTCTACTTCTAATCTAGAAACTAATTTATGGCATTCAAAATTGGGTCATATGAGTTAGAAAGGTATGAGCATTTTGCATAAGAAAGGGAAGTTATTAGACTTAAAGTCTATTAATTTAGATTTATGTAAACATTGCATTGTTGGTAAATAAAAGAAAGTTTCTTTTTTGAAGGTTGGGCCTAAAATAAAACAAAATAAATTAGAATTAGTACATTCTAATGTTTGGGGACCAGCCCTTATACAATAATTGGGAGGCTCATAGTATTATTTTATGTTTATGGATGATGCAAATCATAAGTTATGGGTTTATTGTATCTAAAATAAGTCTAATGTATTTATAACCTTTAAAATTTGGAGATTCCTTGAAAAAAATGAGTCAAGCATGAAGCTAAAATGCTTAAGATATGATAATGGAGGTGAATACATCTCTAAATAATTTTGGAACTACTATGCACAAGAAGGAATCTGAAAAGAAGTAATAGTGCCTCAGACTCCTCAACAAAATGGGGTAAGTGAGAGAATGAATAGAATAATCATGGAGAGAGCTAGAAGCATGAGACTCCATGCTAGTTTACCCCTTATTTTTTGGGTAGATGTGGTTCATACTACTATTTATTTGATTAACAAAAGACTGTCTAGTGCTTTATATGGTGAGATTCCTGAGGAATCTTGAATAGGTAAAAGTGTTTTCTACTCTCATTTAAAATTTTTTGGATGTGAAGCATTTGTGCACATTGATAAAGAAAATAGAAATAAGTTAGATGTTAAATCAATGAGATGCACTTTCATTGGATATGTTGATAGCTCACTTGGTTATCATTTCTAGTGTTTAGATGATAGAAAGATTATAAGATCACATGATGTGATATTTAATGAAAGTGTGATGTATAGGGACCAACTTGAAAAAAGAAAGTGGAAAGTCCACTTGGTAAAGAAAATCTTGTCATACCTCCAAGTGTATTTGGAGAAAGAAAATAGAACTTAAATAATACTCCATTTACCTCTATAAAATCAGAAAATGGGAATAGGGTCATTAATGACCCAATGAAGTCTTCTCAGAATATTGGGCAAAGAAAAGATCAAAGTGAACCAGGCACACCTATGGTAAGGAGGTCTAAAAGAGTAATTAAACCTCCTAACAGACATTTTCCATCTTTATTTTATTTGTTACTAACTAAAAATGGGGAACATGAATCATTTGTAGAATCTAAATAGGATGAAGATTGTGTGCAATGGGAAAAGGGCATGAAAGTAGAATTGGATGCCTTGAAACATAATAAAAAATGAGAATTGGTGGATTTTCCACCTAATAAGAAAGCACTAAAAAATAAATGGGTTTTCCATTTAAAATAAGATGAGAGTGGGAAGGAAACATATAAAGTAAGGTTTGTTATTAAATGCTTTACATAGAAGGTTGGAATTGATTACTCAAAGGTATTTTCTCTTGTTGTCAAAATTACCTCAATAAAAGCTATATTAAGTATTGTTGCTTCTAATGATCTTCACTTAGAATAGATGGATGTGAAGACAACATTCTTACATGGAGATTTATAGGAAGAAATATAAATGAATCAACTAGAAGGTTTTGAGGTAAAGGGAAAAAAAAGGTCTATAAATTACTAAATAGTTTATATGGTTTAAAACAAACACCTAGGCAATGGTACCTAAGGTTTGATAATTTCATGTTGGAACATAGATATGGTTGTACTCATAGTGATCATTGCGTTTACAATAAGAAATTTGAAAATGGTGAATTCATTATTCTTCTACTTTATGTCGATGACATGTTTCTGTATGGAGCTAACATGCAAAGAATAAGTGAATTGAATAAATTACTTTCTTTAGAATTTTCCATGAAGGATCTTGGACTAGCCAAGAAAATTCATGGAATGAGAATTGACAGAGACAGATTGGGTAAGAAACTAAATTTAACTTAATATAAATATATTGAAAAGGTGTTGTTAAGATTTGGTATGTAGAACTATAAATCTATTTCTACACCTTTAGTTGGCCACTTCAAGTTGAGTAAGACACAATCTCCTAAGTCACAAAAGGAGAAATATTATATGGAAAAAGTTCCATATACTTTAGCTATGGGTAGTTTAATGTATGCTATGATTTTCACTCATCCAGACATATCCCAGGCATTGGGAGTAGCGAGTAGGTTCATGAGTAACCCTAGTAAGCAACACTGGTTAACAGTTTAGTGGATTTTAAAATATTTGTATGGAACCTCCAGTATGTTTTTATGTTTTAAAGGTTCTAATAGTGTGTTGCAAGGTTTTGTGGATAGTGACATGGTAGGTGATTTGGATGGTAGAAGGTTTACCACTAGCTATATTTTCATAGTTGGAGGAATTGCAGTCCCATGGGTTTCTAAGCTATAAAAAGTTCTTGCACTTTCTACCATTGAGGTTGAATACATTTCTTGAATTGAAGCAAGCAAAGAGTTGTTATGGTTAAGTAAATTTCTAGAGGAGTTAGGAGTGAAGAAAATTGGATACTCTCTATATTCTGATAGCCAAAGTGCTATTCACCTAGCTAAAAACTCTACTTTTTATAGCAAGACAAAGCATATAGAGCTTTGTTACCACTTCATACATACAGTTTTGGAAAGTGGGTAGTTCAAGATCAAGAAGATTCACTTAGAGGAGAATATTATAGATATTATTACTAAGGTAATTTTAATAGTGAAGTTGAGGGCACACTCAACT
Source organism: Torreya grandis (assembly GCA_037957365.1). Taxonomy (NCBI): domain Eukaryota; kingdom Viridiplantae; phylum Streptophyta; class Pinopsida; order Cupressales; family Taxaceae; genus Torreya; species Torreya grandis. The sequence continues at coordinate 3,046,046 of JARHVA010000544.1, forward strand.
TCCATGGGACTTTAATCATGAGCTTGAAGAAGAAGAAATTAGTATTTCTAAGTTTAAGTGGGAGGTCACAACATTTGATGTTATGGTCTTATGTCTCCAAGTGGGAGATTGTTGGATATGTGGAAACATAATGCCTCATTTTATTTTAATGAAACAATTAAAACCTATAGTTGATATGGGTAGCCTATAGAATAAATTTTTAATTGTTATGGGTAGTAGAATAAACCTATAGTTTCTATGGGTAGCCTATAGAAGAAACCTATAGTTACAAGTAACCTATAGAATAAACCTGCAGTTGTTATGGGTATCCTATAGATAAAAATAGTAGTGGATACGAGCAACCTATAGGTAAAAACTTGTAGTTGTTGTGGTAAACTTGTAGGTGAAGACTGTAGTTGCTATAGGCATCCTATAAATGAAACTTGCAGTGGCTATGGGCAACTTGTAGGTGAAAACCTATAGTTGTTATGGGCAACTTGTAGGTAAAAATTGTAGTTATTTTAGGAAACCTATAAGTATAAAGTTTTTAATTTGATCAATGATATGGGCTTATATATATAAGTTCTTTTATAAATTGATAGGAATATGTTAATGTCAAATTTTAGTCCTAATGTTGTGGATCGATATAAGCACTATGTAGTCATGGTTACATTGGTCATGGATCTGTGTTGGCAAAGCCATGAAGCTTTGTTGTTAATAATGCTCTTGTAAGCATTCATTTAATGCAGGAGAAACTTGAGGATGGTTAGATGATGATTTTTCAACAATCCATGCATCAATGTCATAGTCATATAACTATTTAAAGTAGTTTGTTTTTAATATCTATAGAAGATTGTAATCATAGGAAGTTGTAATAGATTTTTACTTCCTTATTATGAAAGGAAATTGTAACAAATTGTAACAAAAGGAAGTTGTAATAGATTGTAACTATAGAAAGTTAGAACATATTTTGTAATTCCTTATTTTTAGTGATCATCCCTTTAAAAGTGGGAAAAGAGGTAGAACAAGTATGTAGATGTGAATTTTAGATGAAAGATGAATGGAGCTGTGTAGTAATTGATATAAAGAGAAAACTATCTTCAGACAAAGGTGTTGTCAGAGTGATCTGATATAGAGACTGAGGGGCAGGAAGTGCTAAGCACTTGTATAAATTCCTTTGGAAGTTTGAATTGAAGAATTGTTGAGTTTCTTGGTGGATGTAGCCCAACATTTGGGTGAACCACATTAAATACTATGTCAATATTTTTGTATGTTGTTTTTCAACATCTCTTATTTCTCTATTTCTTTGCATGTATTTATTATTCCATATTTATTTTTTTAAATTGCAAGTACATGTTTAGATTATTTTCAATCTATGGGTTACAAAGTAGATTTTGATATAAATTTGTAAACTCAATTATTCTGATTTAGGCAATTGAGTAATACTGCATGTAATAAAATCTTGAAACTTTTTATATTTAACCCAACAAATTGTACATAAAACTTGTGAATAATTCATTACCACAACCAAATTATATTTTAAATTTGAAAATATTTTTTGATCCCTTTCTTACCTATGAGGAAATGGACACTAAAATTAATTCTAAGATGCATTTGTTTTACCTTACTTTAAATTAGTGTGAACTAATAAGATAGAACTTTCGCATTATTCAAATTATTTAATATATAAAAATAATACATAAATATAAATTATAAAATAGAGTAAAATTTAAAAATAAAATCTTACTATAAATGGAGATGACATAAAGGATTAAGATACTTATTTTTTTAATGTTCCATGCACTGATACTATGTGCAAGTGAAAAAATGTATAGAAATGGACAAAGAGCCACTCATATTAAGAGCCTAAGTATCTAGATATGTTGATTGAGTTTATTAACCTCTATATGATTTCATATCACACATGTATCTACTTGTGTTGTATTCATTCTATGAATTTTTTCCTCACTATTTTGGCATAGGTCATTACACTTAATTAAATATTGTCTTCCTATATCATATCAGCTACTCACTATATGAAAAAATATAGAAACATGAATCATTATCTTTGAAACCATAATATCACTTTTGATACTAGTCTTAGGACTGAAAGGGGAGTAATGGAGGTTTGAGATGACTTCAACCATTCCCAAACGAATAGATAAGCATATATATATATATATATATATATATATATATATATATAATACTCCAAGGATGGAATTCATAATGGATGTAGTTATTCCCATTAAGTGTATGTGTGTAATTGTTCTCATTTTATGAATCAAACCTATAATCTAGATTTAAAAATTTGATAATGGAGAATTTGGCTTGGATTAGGTGCTTCGGACTTGGCTAAGGTCTACTCCTTGTGACTAACTTATGATTTGGGAAGTTTAGGGTAGTCCCTTTCAATGTGTATGTGTATAGATGTTTATTTGATGAGTGATAGAGAGGGAAATAATATTAGACCTATTATGTATTTATATGGGACTCTTTGGTTAATTTATCACAAAACTAAAATTTAAAACATATGGGTTGACTCATAAAGAAACCTTGAATTTTAAAAATGGATATTGGTTAGCATGGGGGATAGGATTGTCAGAGTTGGTTGCCTCCATAATTTTGATGGAATTTGATTCTGATGGACTCATTTGAAAGGAAATAAAATATATCTAATAATTTAGAGTCAATTTGAGTATGATAATTAATAGGTTAGATACAAATTAGGGAATTCTTGTGTTTTACTTATAACAATCTGGTTAAAGTACAAATTTTGTTCTTTTATTTAATAATAAAGAGATATTATTTGTATACAATTTTATGAACCTATAAATGGGGGACCATCTTTTATCATTCTAAACCTCTCTCCTAAATGTCCTCACCCATACTTATCTCTTGGGTGAGTGATCACATGTAAAAACACACATAATAATATCATATGTAGTACTAAACTAGTCTAACATTCCCTCATTAGTATGGATATAGGTATAAGAACCAAACCATATGTAATAGAAACAAACATGTACATAAACACATATGCATTTATTAATAAAAATGCCATATATGTACTCTAATTCTAGTGAATAACATACATATGTAAAAATAATTGTTTATTAATTCACTTCTAATGACTACTGGGATTCTCACATCATTTATGATAGTAGAGAATACATATAATTCTTTATAATTTTATTTTCATCCACCATACACACACACACACAAACATATTTACATTCACTTATCAAAACACATATTATTCATCAATTGAATGGGGAGAATATTCTTCTTGATCAATTTATACTTCTATGTCTTCATTAAAAATGAAATCCTTTTCCTTCAATTTTCCAATGATGAGATCCTTTGCTCTCTACTTACAATTTAGAAGGTGTATTATACTTTTGACTAGATGTAATTTTTCCATGACTATTACTTACCTAACATAAGGATATCGGGTACCCTAAAAAATGTGTCTGTAATTAAAATTACATACAATGAACATAATATAGTCACAAGCCTATTTTTATACAAATTCCTAGACTATATATTCTATAACTCTAATAAACCCTACTAGATACCATGGCAAAAAATATAAAGTTCACAAAAAAAATAAAAACTATATAATAACACTAAATCCTATAATTCATATCAATAAAGATTATTAGACCTAATGATTTCAACAAATAAACTATACTATACTTTTATTATTATACCTATAGAGCTAATCGACACAAACTTTTAAACATCAAACTACAAAAAATTAAACAACACAACTTAATAGTTTATAAAGAAATTATATAAACCATACGATAACTATTGAATCATTATACCAATCTATAATAAAATATTAAATGTATTTAAAAAATATATTATAAAACCTAAAATTAAAATGATATAAAATATTAAACCCTTAGCATTGATTAAGTCTAGGAGACTATGATATGTATGGTGAATTAGAAACACAATGCATGATTTTGGCAAGTAAATGTGGGTGAAGGTGTTGATGGGGATCCAAATGGATGGAGTGGCATTCATGAAATTTGGAGAGAATGAATGATATTGAATGATAAAAAGTGACATCAAGAAAAATTAACATTACATAAGCATGACATAAAATGTTGGTATGCTCAAAAAAATCCAACAGACACATGAACATAGATCAAGGTGTAAACTAAATGGGATGCTAGTTGATACTTTTACTAGATTGAATAATAATATAAAATGATTAATATAAAATATACAATACAAAGTGAATTATAATTTTAATTTTTTACTACACAATACCATATTAGATGCAAGAAGATTTTTTTATGATTGGCATGAGCTTCCTCAATATTCACACTATCCAAGTAAGAGCCAACAATGAGTGGGAATCAAGTGAACCTATCATATACAATACTATGATCCTATAAATTATGATCATCTTTAGTCCTTACAAACCTATCTATTAGATATCCTCACCCACACTTATCTCTTGGTTGAGTGATCACACAATCAAACACCACAATAATATCCTATGTAGTACTAAATTACTCCAATAAGTTAGACCCATAGAAAGCATGTGGAAAGTAGAGAATGGCATGAAAAATAAATGTGGGTACACACAAGTCATGTGAGAAAATGATAAGTTAATACTAATATTTTAAAGTGACCAATACCATATTTTAGTGTTTATAAATTCCCTCATCGTATTCTAGTATTGAAAGTAAAACAATGCTAGAGTAGAATGATAAAAAAATGCACCTTAGTGTGTAAAACACACTTTGTCTTTGGGATAAGGATCCAAGTGTGCAATTTGCTCCATGAAAACTTAAAATGAAAATGTATAAATCAATGTCCATATATGAAATTAAATCTAAAATGAATTAAATAAATGATTTTTTTTTTTAAAAAAATAACAATGAAAGTATAGACGTGTAAGTTAGTAAATCATGTTGCCCTCTAAAATTTTAGATATGTGACTCCTTTTAAATAATTGGAGATTATGGGGTGATCATAATTCAATGGATAAATTTCATATAATGACTATGTATTGAAGAAAGGGCCTTGGGTTGGGAAAATAAATGCCCCAAAGTTCATAAAGTTGGAGTAATATTAGGCTGTCAAGAGATGAAGAACCTCATTTACACTACTCATTCAAATGATCTTGAATTAAGATAGAATGAGAATCCTAAATTAGACTCATGTATGCTAAATCAAGCACCATAAACAAACTTATAAATTCAAAATATTCAATTCTTGGTACCATCAATGTTGCATAAATTCCATGCTAAAAAAAATAAAAGTATAATAGTGTATGGATGAATAATGTCATGCTCCATAATTTGATCTAATCATGGATAAAATTATAAATAATGTTACACACACACACACATACACACACACACACACACACACACACACACACACACACACACACACACACACACACACACACACACACACACACACACACACACACACACACACATGTCCCATATCTATAAAATACAAAAAAAAACAACTCACGATCTTGTAAAATTTATATATACGCATTAATATAACTCCAAATATATCTCAATCTATAAATATGTGTCCCATAATCTTAATAAAACTGATAATATGAACCAATTGAACTCTATGAATCATGTAATATGTCCCAAAATCTAAATTATTTGTAAATAGAGGCTTGAATATATATGAAAAGCCAAATAACATGCCCCAATTTTAAGGTGAGGAATGTAGTCTACAAATTTCTCATCTCAAAATAAAATAATTAACATCATCATGTTATATAGAAACATGTAAGTAGTTGATAACCTATGCTAATATGTGGATAAATGTAAACATAGTATAAATATATCATCAAATAATATATGAATAATGTATTATAAGGCATATAAGTGTTACTTATAGATAGATATAGTAATTAGGTACATGGTAGTAATCATAATCGATATAAATGTTGAATAATAATCTATGTAAGAAGGTGCATGATACAGATCATGGAACCACACACAAATATAAAGGTCTATGTTATGGATCATGGTACCACAAGTTTAGTAGAAAATTATATATTCATCTAATCATAAGTAGATAATTTCATGTTCATGATGGACATAATAAAGCACATACAATAAAAATCAATGTCACACAAGGAAGGATCTTCTAAAAATGGACAATCAATTGCCACAAAATACAAGAGCACAACATAATAGATAATCGAATGTCATAGAAGGAAAAAACCACACACAATAGATAATTAAATGTCATTTAATACAAGAGACATACACAATAGACAATCTAATGTATCATATAGAAAGAGACACACATAATTAATAATCAAATGTCATACAAAGAAAGAACTAAAAATAATGGATAATTAAATGCCACACAAGATAAGAGCCACACTTAATAGATAATCAAATGTCACATAAGAAAGATCTAAAAGAATAAAATGTCACATAATGAGAAAATAAGGAAAAAGTCACAAAACAAGGAAAGGGCGTAAGGAAAAGGTTATATAATAAAAAACTCAATAAATCAATGTCATAAAATAAGGAAAGGGATAAAAAATAATTATACAATGAACAAAATCAACTAATTTAAATTGAAAGAAGGCAAGGTCCAAAATAAAGAGGCATGCAATAATACACTCAATAAAATAAAAGTCGCATACCAAGGCAAAAGGCACACATAAGTGTTGATATGGGTTTTATGCATACTAGGGAACCTTATGAAGTAGTCTCTAACATTTTAGGATCAATGAAGAAAGATTCACTTCAAAGCATGAGTTATGAGGTATTAGGTTTTGTAAACATCCTATTGGTGGAATATCAGTGAGTGAATTAGTTGTTTACCTCAAATGGTTTAGATATGATATGATATGAAATGATGTGTCAAAAAAGGTAGTGGTACTTTCTACCATGGGTGAAAAATTGAGGTGGCCACTTGTGCAATTTTATTTTTAGTATTAGAAAAAAAATGTCAAAAAAGCTCAATGTGAAATTTTATTTTTTTGTGATAAAAAATTGTGAAAAAAACTCATAGTGGAATTTTATTTTTGGCATGAGAAAAATTCTTGTAAAAAACTTAAGGTGCAATTTTGTTTTTTTTGGTAGAAAAAATTGCATAAAAAACTTAATGTGAAATTTTATTTTTATGTGAGAAAAAACTTCATAAAAAACTCAAATGTGTATCCAATTCTTTCTTCTATTCAATTATCCATGCATGTTTTGCCTTTTCATATATGGGTTCGAGAAAGGTTATCACTATGTAGTTAGTGTAATCAATGTTGTAGTCACTTAATAGAGGATTGACCATGGTAAAATAAATGAAAACACACAAATGTGTAGACAAGAAATGGGCACAATACACCAAAAAAACCCTTACAAATTCATTGAATAAAAAACACCCCAAAATAAAAAATGACTTGGACACTTTATAAGTAGTGTAGTTACAAACTCCACTTGCAGACAATAACTAAGTGGTGTAGAGTATAATGTGTGATAATTGACAAAAGAAGGAAATGATGTGTAAGAGATAATTTTATAAGATAATGATATAATATGAGAGGACCAATGTGAAGTACACCAAAAAAATTCACTTTTAAAAAAAAATTGCACTAAAAACAAGTTTTGGATGAGCCCAAATAGAGTCTTGAAAGGTCTGAAATGAAAGACATGATTGCAAGTCTTGTGACAAAGTAATAATTGTTGAAGAACTATTGATCAAAGGTATAAATGGTTTATTCCACTACAAAGGTTTAGGGAAAATATTATTTGGAGAGGGTTCATTCTAGATTGTTTGTTGTAGGTCATTTTGGAGCTTGTTAAAGCACATTGGAGCTCACCACCACAATCATATTATCTAAGAAATATAGTAGTGATCCCAGTTTTATTCTAGTTGAACATTGGAGGATCCATCTATATGTGGGTTTTATAGTAATTCTACATGATTTTAAAGAATAAATGAGCAATTTTGAAGGTTTTTCTCTAAAAATATGTTTTTTTACCTTCAAACACAAATTGTAGTTTTTTCAACAAAGAGAGATTTTGAATTTTTCTTTGTTGAAGGTGGGTTCATGTCTCTTTCAGGATCTTTTCTTCATGCCTTAAATTTATTCAAAAAAATTCTCATGATAAAAAAAATTACTTCTCCATTGTAAATGGATATCTTATTAGGCACTTGTATATTGGAACCTATCTAAGGACCATTTCATGTCTCATTAACATATCTTTCAAGTATATTTTCCTTGGTTGTATATTCAGTATCTTTATCACCTATTGAAAGTCTTTGATAGTTTTATAGTTATTTTGTCATGTACTAGTATTCACATGATGATGTTTAAATATTGGATGCATCCACTCATATGTCTCTTGGTTTGTGTACTTCTTGGCATTATTTTGGTTTTTAGTTTAGTTTGTGGGGAATTTTATCCAACCATGTTATGGATCCATTATGCCTTGACATCCTTATTCATAGCTTGGTGACCCTTATTTAGTGACACCATATTTGTGTTCACTTATCACTACTTCCTTTAGGTACATCAATAGAGACATGCACTACTACCTTCTCCTAACTTAGCATTAAGAGGGATTTATAGGCAATGCATCCTAGGGTTCATCTCACTACCCATTTATTTTACATTTAATGTTTCATTTGTGTGATCTGAGTATTCAACACCATTTCCAACATCATTTCATAATTTTAATGACTCAACATCCATGCATTCTAGTAAGATAGATTAGTGTCTATAGGGACACTCAACTTCAAAACTACTTCAGGGAGAGTCTATGACTTTATTTCATCCTTTCATAGGGTGGAGTTTTTTCTTATAGGTTTTTTACTTCTCTCTTATTCTTGAGTGGATTATTTTGTACATGAGTGCCTCATCATGCCTTATATTCAGGACCCATTATGTTTTGCATATTTTCATTTCACATTCCTTCTAATTTGTACTTAGGGGTTGGTAATAATATGGTTATTTCCTATCTAATTCCACTATTAGGTGTGAATAGGGTTATCTCCCTAACCAATTTCATCATTTGATTCCATTCACACATTATTTAGTTAACTTTATTTAGGTGTTTTGAATATTTATCATACCTTATTGGATCATGACACTTGCCACAATATTGTGAATGGTTAGTGAGAGTTATTTACTATAAATACCCTCTTTATAAGCTTCATTATAACTTAACTCATTTCCACTACATGTATGTTGTATATATTTTTATATATTGAGATAATATAGTTTATTCCTCATTTTTTGATCTTTTTCATGAGTCAGAGTGCTTTCTTTAAGAACTCATATAATCCTATCCTAATTGTTTATAGTGAATTCTTATATGTTATTATCCTAAAATTATTCATGGTATCAAAATACCACTATGAAATAAATGAAAGATCATGAAATTTTAAAAATTTACACTAAAAATGGGTTCTAGATGAGCCCAAAAGGAGTCTTAAACGGTCCAAAATAGATGAGATGATCACAATTCTAGTGATAAAGTATAAATTACTAAAGAACCATTGATCAAAGGTAGAAACTGTCTATGCCACCATGAAGAGTGCAGAAACATAGCCAAAATAAAAACAATTCTTACCATTTGGTGTTGTAAAAAAATATTTTAAAGGAAAAAAATGTATTTGTAGAAAAAACATTCAAATTTGTTCAAATATTTGATACCATGAAATATTTTATGCTAATAGCATATAAGAATTCACTATCAATGATTAAGCTAGGATTATATGAGTTATTAAAGGAAGCACTCTAACTGACAAAAAAGATCAAAAGATGAGGAATAAACTATATTCTCTCAATAGATAGAACCATATACAATTGACATGCATTAGAAATGATTTGAGATACAAATAAGCTTAAAAAGAGGGTATTTGTAGGAAATACCTCTCACCAACCATTCACAATATTATGACAAGTATCATGATCCTGTGAGGTGAGACAAATATTCAAAACACCTAAGTAATCTTAACTAAATAAGGTGTGAACAAAATCAAATAGTGAAACTAATTAGGGAGATAACCTTGTTCACCCCTGATAGTGGAACTAGATAAGAAATAACTCTATTTACACCAATAATTCTAACTTAATTTTAACATGAAAATATATATAGATACCTAAGGTGGTACTCATGTCACCCTACTAGAAGAGGAAAATAGATGAGTGACGTATTTGGAGATATAATTAGATGTTGTAGCCCCTTAATGGATCAAAATTGGCCCTATTAAATTATGTATTAATACATAATTAAAAAATTGGGGACTTGTGATTCATGGAAAAACTTATAGTTGATTGCATGATTAGTATCGAACCCAACATTCCCTCTATGGATCTAAGATTTTCAAATAATATATGGTCAGTTTTAAAATATTTATTAATAATATCAAAATTGAGTAAGGTAGGATTCAATAATTTGATAACCTAGTCCATCAACGTTGTGTTCTCTACTTTTGAGCTCTTAAATTTCACTCCAAGGGATTCAGCCTTAGTTACTCCATCTTTAGAAAAATTAATAAACTATATAATCTCATCATTAATTTTATAGATAGTTCCCTCAACTTCCTCCTTAAATCTATTTATAGATACTTTAAGGAGTGTTTCAAAATTGGGCTTGTTTACCATCTCTTCAATAGAGGTTATCACATTTGTGACCCTCATATCTCTAGAACTTTCTATGGAATCATTCTCATATCTTCTAAAATGTCCTATCAAAGCCTTCATTTTCATATGCCAGTTAAGAGAACCATCCCTTTTTGTAACGACATAACTTAGGGCCCATGCAACATCTTGTCTAGACATTAGGTTTAGGTGATTGAATGCATTACTTTTGGCACATTAATCTAAAAAGATAAGACTTTTTTCAAATTATTTTAACTAGTGCTAGAGTTTAATCACCTTCATTCTTTCAAATAATTTTCCCCCTAGAGACTTGAATACTATTCAAAATGTTGTATAGCCTTGTGGCTACACTCTAGATACTATCTACAATTTATCTAGGGGCATGGTTGATTTGTCTCTATAATAGTTGATGTTGTACTTCCTCCTTACTCCTATACATATCCTTCATAACCTCTCTAGCTAAATCCATAAAAGAGAAAAAATCATGTGCATGCTCTATGGGGTCATTTGGATTCTTTTTGGCCTTATTTAATAAGGAAAATAAGTTTTTTCTTTATTCAAACTCTATTTATTCCCTTGTACTTATGTTCATCTCCTTCCTCTTTCTTACCCTTTGTATTGTGCCACTTTGTTTATAAAACTGAGTGGAGAATGTGGGTAGATTAATGAGGACCAATTTTTTTATTTCATCCTTTCAGCCTTGAATCTCTTTAACCCTTTCAGGAATAATAAGTTCCCCTTCTTATCCAAGTTAACTTGCATTTTTAGAGGTAGAGGGTAGAGTGATCATTATAGTGATATTTATCATTGGAGGTGTTAATTAATCACTTATTTAAATAGGGAATTAGAGGGGTTTCTAAATAATTCTTTTCCATCTTAAGGTTTACCTTTGAGGGGTGACCTCAGCTACACACCTAGTCAGGCCAAGAGTTCTCACAACTCTCATTTTGGATGAATATATATTTGAAAATTATGAAAATTGTAGCTCCAATAGAGATAAATACTTTAGAATAATTTATGGATATTGTGGATCAAAAATATAAATTGAAACTAAAATTTCAAAATATACTATTTTCTTTAGAGCCATTATTTGGGATAATGTTGAGAGAATAGAAGAATCACTTAAACTATAAAATAGTGGCCTCAAAAAGTAAGGTGGTAAATTTTTATCCAAAGTATCTAACAAAGTAATATAATAATCAAGATAAGATACTACCTTATTGATATCTTGTCTCTCTTCCTCAGTGAGGATCTATTAGCCTAATGCTCTAGCTAGAGTTTCTTCTTCTTACAATAACCTCAAGATCATTGCTTTGGCTTGTTATAATTATACCTCATATTATAATTCATCTTGGGATATTTTATAACTTGAATTAGTCTTGTTCCCTTCATTTATTATGCATTCCATTCCTCCTCATCTATAGGATAATCCACTAGTGATATCACATGTTCATCTTTTGCTGATGTATGTTCCTATTGTTTGTGTTATGGAATTGATGTCAAGGTCAAGATTGATGTCATTATGTCAATAAAATTTGATTTCATTCATGGTGAAGTGGTATGTGATAAGTAAATTCTTATGATAATAGATAATTTGAAGGCAACCTATCATCTCTTTATTGAGAGAGAATTTGAAGGGAACCTGGTAATTTTTTTAAGGTTGATGACATGTTTTAAGGTTAAGATTAATATACAAGGTTGATGACAAGATTTGAGTATGGAGAATAAGGGAATATAAAAGCATAGAGGAAAGGTCCTAGGGAATTGTGTAAAGTCTAAGAAGGGAAGATCCAAATCTAGAGGAATATTGGTGTGCTAGATTTTTGAGAAGAAAGGACACCTAAAAAAAGACTATTGATTTCAAAAAGTAAATTAAGGAGATGGACAACAAGATAAAAATTATAAAGTAAAGTATTAGGTGATGTGTTACAAGATGATTTAATATTTTATTTAGATAATATTAATTATTCTTGGGTGTTATATTTAGGGGCTTCATTTCATGCTACACCCCATAGGAAATATTTTCAAGACTATATTCAAGGTGATTTTGGATAGGTTTATTTGGGTGATGGTGAACCTTGTAAAATTATTTTAAAAGGTAAGATACATATAAAATTATAGAATGAAAATAAATGGTTATTAAAAGAGGTGAGGCATGTTTCTAAGTTGAGAAAAAATCTAATTTCAGCAAGGTAGTTTGGAAGTCAGGGCTACATAGTTACATTTGCATAAGATTCATGGAAGGTCACTAAATGATCATTGGTAATAGTAAAAGAAAGAATTTATTTACATTATATTTATCTAATGGTAATTTGAATCTTCCATTGATACAAAATTATGGCACCAAAAACTTGGGCACATGATTAAGAAGGGGATGCAAGATTTCCATTCAAAGATTTTTTTGTCATATTTGAAGAAGGTAGATTTGGATTTTTGTGAGTACTGTGTGTATGGAAAATAGAAGAAAGTTATATTTATTATATTTGGGAAGATAAATAAGGATAAAAAGTTAGAGCTTCTACATAAATATGTATGGGGACCAACTTAGGTATCATCCCTTGGTGGCTCTTCTTATTATGTTAATTTTATTGATGATGCAACTAGAAAAACATGGTTTTATTACATACAAAAAATATGATATTTTTGATAATTTTAAGAAATGGAAAGCTTTGGTTGAGAATGATACATGAAATAAGTTGAAGTGTGTTAGATCAGACAATAGAGTTGAATATTGTTGTAAGGAGTTTGATAATTATTTTTCATACCATGGGATTCATAGAGATAAAATGGTTTCAAGAATACCACAATAAAATGATGTGTCAAAAATGATGAACATGACAATCATGGAACATGTAAGGAGCATGTGATTTCATGCAAGGTTACACTTATAACTTTGGGTAGATGTTGTGGATATTGTCGTTTACTTAATAAATATAGGGCCTTCAAGTCTTTTGGATGGTGGAATTCTAGAGGAAGCATGGACATGAAAAAAGATAGACTATTATTTTTTTAAGATTTTTAGTTGTGAAGCATTTGTTCATATTGATAAAGAAAATAGAACAAAATTTGAACCAAAATCAAAGAAATGTTCTTTTATTAGATATGGAATTAATTATTTTAGTTATTATTTATGGGATTTTGAAAATCACAGTGTCATTAGGAGTAGAGATGTGATATTTAATGAGAAGTTCATGTACAAAGATTAGTTATAGGGAAATAAACAAGAAAATTCAAATATAAAATATTTAGTACTTGATGAAATCATTAGAAATGAAATTCTAAAAGTGCTAAAAAATTAGAATGTGCAACAACTACAAAAACAACAATAAGTACCTCAAACTCCTGAAAGAGTAGTTATAAGAACTACTAGAGTAAGTAGACTCCTTGAATGACAATATCCTTTAATTTATTATTTATTATTGATTGATGGTGGTGATCCAAAAATATATGAAGAATAAATGTAGGTAAAAACTATAAAGAAGTGGGAGCAAGGCATGAAAAAGGAGATGGAATCCTTAGTACATAACCAAACATGGGATTTGGTTTAGTTGCTTGCAGGTCAAAGAGTATTGCAAAAAAAATGGGTTTATAGTTTGAAGGAATAAGATGGAGGCAAAAAAAGGTACAAGTATAGACTTTTTGTAAAGGGGTTTGCACAAAAAAAAGGTATAAATTTTGATGAAATATTTTCTCTAGTTGTTAAAATGACTTCCATAAGAACTATTTTAAGTTTGGTAGTAGTATAAGATTTGCATCTTGAATAGTTAGATGTGAAGACTTATTTCCTTCATGGTAACTTGGAGGAATAAATATCTATGGAGAATTTATAGGGATATGAAGTCAAAGGTAATGATAAAATGATGTGCAAATTGAAGAAGAGTTTATATGGCCTGAATCAAGCTCCATGGCAACGGTATTTGAAATTTGACATGTTTATGATAGAACAATGTTATAGTAGATGTCATTCTGACCAATGTGTTTATTTTAAGAGATTAGATAATGGCATATATATTATCTTGTTATTGTATGTAGATGACATGATTTTTATAGGGTCTAACATGCATGATATAAATGAGCTCAAAAGAAAACTTACAAATTCATCTGCAATGAAGGATTTGGGTGTTACAAAGCAAATCCTTGGTATGAGAATAACAAGAGATACGAAAATTTTTAAAAATGGCATTTTCTCAAGAAGAGTACATCAATAAGGTGTTATTCAGGTTTAATATTCAAGATGTAAAATTGGTGAGTACACTTTTTGGAAGGCACTTCAAATTAAGGAATAGTGTCCTAAAGCATAGGAAGAAATCAATTACATGTCTAAAGTTCCTTATGATTTAGCAGTTGTAAGTTTAATTTATGTTATGGTGTGCATAAGACTAGGCATTACTCATGCAGTGGGATTTTTTAGTAGGTTTATGAATAATCCAAGAAAGGAGCATTAGGATGTAATCAAGTGGATTCTCAGGTACTTGAGAGGGACCACATATAGAGAGTTGTGTTATGTAGAGTTAGATGTTGCCATATGAGTATATGTTAATGCACACATGGTTGGATATTTAGATGGAAGGAGGATCACCACATGTTATGTATTCACTATTGGTGACACAAAATTTAGTTGGATTTCAAAATCGTATAATATAATTTCTTTGTTAACTATAGAGGTAGAGTATGTTGTAGCTACAAAAGTAAGTAAGGAGATGATATGGATGTAATTATTCATGGAAGAGTTGAGAAAAAAGCATGAATATTTTAGGTTGTATATTGATATCTAGAGTGAAATTCACTTAACAAATAACTAAGAATTAAAATCAAGAAACAAACATATATAACTCATGTATCATTCATTCATTTAGTTTTAGAGGATGGTCAACTAAAGTTGGAAAAGATTCATATAACTTAGAGTTCTATAGATATGATAACAAAGGTAGTCACAAAGGAGAATTTAGAGAATTTTTTAACTTAAATAGGTCTTTAGGGATAACAAAGAATATGAGAAACATGTCAGGGTCAAAGTTCAAATAAAATTCCAAGGAAGAGTTGTAGTAGTGGAGTTGCATAAATCAATCTCCAAGTGGGAGATTGTCCGATGGTGGACCTTGATCTTATTAGAATGTCCACTTTCTGATAGGGGGTCATTGGGATAACACCTCCCCCCACTATGGTCTCCATGGGGGTTTAGGGGGGCCGATGACCTACTTTGGAGGCCCCCCTAGTGGGGGTCTAGGGATAACACCCTTGAAGCAAACTTTTTGTGAAAAATGTATTATAAAATATTGTAATTTCATAATAAATTTGAACCATTCACTATTAGGTCACAAATCTAATGGTATAAATTATGTTGTTGCATTTTTTACATAATATATAACCCTCCTTTGATATGAGATAAATTATAATCACAACAAGCATGTTGTGTGGGGAATAAAGAGGAGATTTCAATAGATGTATTTCAGTTTTATCTTTTCATTTATTAGATTGAATAAGAGAAAAACTAGCTATTTTTATGTGGACGTAGATCACTTTGGGTGAACCATGTTAAAGTTGTGTCTCTCTTGTGTTATGTTTTATACATTTTATTTCCATCTTTATTTCATTAATATTTCTTTGTATTATATAGTCCTAACACCTTCAATATGACAATAATAATCTCTCTTATGGCAGTAATTTGTCAGTAGTCATAAGAATGTCTAACAATGGGAACCATTCCACATGTACATAAGTAATGCTATCAAAAACATGAAATATATTTATAATCTCCATGGATATTCTAATACCAAGTCTAAATTTTTTGATACTATTGGAGGAAATACCTCCCTTGGGGTTAAATATCTAGCCTTTCACTAACCACTACTTCTATTTTCCCTATATAATGTTATGCTCAACCCATATATTAGATAAGACTTAGTTATAGGCAACCTCAAGCCATGGAATCATAAGTTACCTATCAAATTCCCTTATATAAATATTCAATTGCATTTTCCCCTTTTCTAAGATGTAGATAGTCTCTAGAATAAGTACCATTGAAAAATAAATCATGAAGTAAATTGATATAGGGCATTACATCCAATTTTACAATAGTTTGATGGATCCCCATGGTTTTAATTGGTATAAATTTATCAATGTAATACTTATCATATTAATATAGATGATCTTTTGAATATTATGGTGTTTTTTACTCTTATGCATTCCAAATGGCTGAATAGTATGGAAACTTGAAATCTAGAGCACTTTTATTAAATATAGTATCTATGTATTCAATATTAATAGTAATGGAGTGTGTATAAGGAGCCTAAATGTGTGGTCAAATTTGGGAATCCATTTTATCAATTTGGGATTGTGTATTTCTTTTGTAAAATGTCTAGATGCTCCTACAAATTCATGGAAAAAAGCTAGGGCTTTTAGTCAATTTTGAGCTCAAGATGGCAATGTTCAATTAATGACAAAGTGACTTGCCTTTTATTATATTTCACATATATTACCTAATAATGAACCTTGAATTCATAATTTTTGTGGCATCAATGTGAATAAAGTCCTTTTGATTTTTTCCCTATTTATATTTAAATTCACCAATTAACTATTTTAGTGGGTTTGTTTTTTTCCAAATGGTAACTTTTCATTAATATATATGTGTCTAGTCATCCAATTCAAGATAGGTTTCAATATCTATCTTACTAAAATTTTAATTATATTTTGAACTCATTTATGTGTACTCTATCTATGCATCTCTTTAATCATGACACATGTTTATTTATCATTCAATTGGGGTATTAAAACTTATGATCTTGCTTTATATGCTCCAAGGTAATGAGTTAATAGAATTGATCCATGTGGAGTGGTCTCAAGACTATAGGAACACATAGGTTCAAGGCCATGGTTTTTTGAAATTTAAAATATGTACATCCTCCAGGAGGGATCTAGGTAATGGGATTTTGATGCATGGCATGATCTTAGAGCTATCGAGACTTAGAGGCTCAAGACCTCAAAACCTCTAGGCCATTAACTTGATTTTTTCCCTTTAAAGATTTGATTTAATTTAATTATTACAACTATCAAACCCTTAGATATTATAACCTCATGAAAATTAGACTTTAGGGCCACAAGGCCATTAATCTTTATTTTGACCTTTTAGGGTGAACTCATAACCTCAAGTAAATTAGACTACAGGACCACAGGGCCATTAGGATTTGCGTTAACCTTTTGAGTTATGGGTTAATGGAATTAGGCCATATAAGGGTCTCAGGGATGCAATAATGCAGATGAATTTGAATTTTCATGAGACAAACTTTGTCTTAATTAACATGGACTTTCCACATAGATAGCCTATAATAGCTTGATTATTGATAAGGTACATAACTTTTGTTAAACTATGGTGCATGCCAAGTAACATGATAGTGTCACCTATCAAGACCTTGGAGCTCATAAAATTTAGAACACTTAGAACTTTTAAGAAGGCCAAAGAGCTATGATTAATGTTATCTATCCACTTATACCAATTTTAGGTTTCATAAAGTTTATGCAACAAGTGAAGGCAGGGCCCAAACATAGATAGTTTATAAGTCTTTTCTAATAGTCCTACGAGCACATGAAAATCATAGAGACACTAAGATATGATATATTAACTTCATTAGTCCAAAAAAGGATAAAGTCAATTTCCAAGAAACATTAAGAAATTTAAAGGTTTAAAATGAATCATAATTAATGGCCAAGATTTGATTTTCATAATTCAATATTTTATAAATTTAGACATTTAAGGACAACCTTAGCCTTTTGAATATTAAAACTAATATAAATTTCATCTAAAGCTTATATGACCTTGAATAAGGATATTCAAACAATAGTGGGTCCCTATTTTAATTTTGAAACTGGGGTGTATGTGTTAGGGCACAACACTAAATATAATTAATGATTAGCTTGTAGAAAATAAAATAACATAAATGAATCATAAAATAAGTCAAAATAGTCTACATCAATCTATGTCAATGTCATTGTTGTCACCAAATCTCTCACCCTATAAGAGGGTGTTCAAGCCTCTTCCAGATTTAGGCAACATGTGAATACTTATAGGTATGTGGGTGTACCTATAGTGGAAGTGAGCCTCTAAATTTAAGGGCTAGCTCCCTAAATGTATCTTGAAATACTTATTACTTAGCTAATGTTCATTTATGAGGAAAAGAGTTATAAGTTGCATGATATGAACCTACTCTAAGGTGGTGATGCATTGAGATAATTTTGACATGACCATCATACTTCTATCATAATGAAACAAGGCATACAAACTAGCTTCAAAGTCTTAAAGGATTATAATATGAGTGTTTTAATATAGAGGTGATGTGAATGAAAGAAACATAATATAAATGAACCAAAGGGTAGAATACACACAATAATAACAATAACACACTTGAAAGGAGTCTAACACACTTGAATACACTCTATATGACCTATTAGTATAGGAAATCTTGCATAAACATGAGAGGATGAGGGAAGAAAGGATAGAGAATTATCACTTACTCCACCATACATCACTTTACACACTTAAAAAATTATTCATTAACTCAAAAATAGACTTGCATTAATTTTCAAAGGCAAAATACAATGTCATTCTAGCATGGCTTCACCATACATGGTGTGGTAATACCTTTCAAGAGCCAAAGTCGATACTACTTATAGAATTAGAGAAAGAGGAGAAGAGAATGAAGTAAATGAGTTCAAGGGTCACAATTCCACATGTCAAGGCATGAAAACCAATTACTTACAAGATAATGGAGTGTCAAATAGATCGTGAGTGTCTCCTTGGATAAGTGCCCATATAAACTACCAAAAACTCTCCAAAATGGCATAGAGATTCTTCAGTTAACTTTTGTGAAACTGCCTTCATCGTGGATCATCTCTCAATCTTTTGAAACTAGACTAGGGAGATTTGACACATGTATTATCTTAGGGAGTTTGAAAATATGCTATGATAGTCATAAGGTGTTCTCCTAACTAATAACTATATTTTAGACACTTGTATTCACCATCTACAATCATTCATTGGTCTCCTAGGTCTTGTTCTTCATATCTATCATCTAATAAGCCCTGTTAGTCACTATTTATCTTTTATTTCTATCCAAGATTACCTATGATAGATGGTGTAGTAGGGGCATTTACATACCCACCTTATTTATGTGATTTACTAGGACTGCAAGGTTTATGAGATGATCTTGATTGAATTTAATGGTGGCATATGAGTATGAAGTATTTGATTTACCACAAAATATTTTGATCTTACATGTTTGCCTATGTGTCATTTCCTTGCCACATTTCTCATTTCATTTTAAAATATGCTTGTTATCTCTCTAGACATGTGTCTTCATCTCGTTTCCCCTAGAACCTGATCAAATTTTCTTCATTGATCTCCTCAGGAGTCTCCTAACCTTAAATTTCAATGATGACCATTGATATTTGATCTGCATCAAATATTTTGACACTTGTCAACCCCACATGCCCTTTGCGAACCCTAATGCTAGTCTCTATATGATCAAGCATTATTATGCCATGTGGAAGCCTTACATGTAATTTGTGATCATTTACTTATTGAACACAAGTGCACTATTGATTTGCTTCTACATAATTGAACATGTGTGATTGATCTTTGATATATGTGATCAAATTCACATCATTGATATTTAATCTATGTGATCAAACATGCACTATTAATCTTTTATTTATGTGATCAAATGGGGGCCATCGATCTATTATCAATTCACCAGAATCATGACACTTGGCACCATCACAATCATTCTCAAGATCCTCTAACTTATTAACTTCATGCTCACCATCGATCTTTGATCTTGACTCATTGACCTCAACATTCAACATGGATTGTTGATCAGATTTTACACATAAAAATATTCATCATTGATTTTGATCTAGGGTATTTGACTTATTTACTTCACTATCACTCATGTCCCATCAATCTTTGATCTTTATTGAGTGAGACTTCAACACTTGGCAATTGGAAGGCTTATGAACTCCATGGTTATATTTCTTTGACTCCAAATGGCTAGTTATTGTGACTTAAATTTGATGTTCCCTAATCTATCTTTATGATTCATATTGAACATCCTCATCTTCTTCAAACAAGATATTTCAACCATGAAGTGACTGAATCCAAGAAATTGCTCTTTTTCAATGCAATGATCTTCTCCATAGCACCTATAGGTGCCCATTCATGGTGGATGACTGTGCATACATGGGAAATAGGTTATTACAATCCATCCTTATCATTTGAGGGGATCTTGATCACTTATATGATTGTGCATAGAAATGCAAGAAATGACTATTTGTCCTACCAAGGCTTTGATAAACCATTGAGACTCTGTGTAAACCTCCTTCATGTATCTTAATGATTAAACACCATAGAAACCTATCACCTTCATTTATGACTCTAAAATGACCCCTAAATGACTCAAAATGACATAAGGACTTAAATAGACCATGACTAAGGATAAACCATATGAAATGACATAAAATGGACTATGCAACACCCTATGACATTATAATAGACCCCTATATAAGTTTTTGACTATAGGGGGTTGACCCATTCTTGACTTGTGGTCAAGAATGGTCAACATTATTAGTGATTTATTAGGGGTGGTATGTTTTCTATGCCATGACAAATTTCATAATCCTATCCATTGGGCCATGGAGTTATATGTACACTAGTTTTACACATAATTAGACTTTGACAACACATAAAACACAAGGAAAGGCACACAAAATAAGACAAACTCAAAAGAAACATATGCATGTGTTCAATTAGAACACTTATGAAACACAACACAACTAAATGAGAACACACACCTATTATACTATTTACAAACCTCACTCTTGAGGTGAAACATCTGATCATACCTAAATTAGGATAAAAAATATCCCCGTTGCATCTTTGTCACTCCATGAAGGCAGCTTATCATGAGGAACATGCTCATCACCAATCACTTGCATATGTAGGTGATCAAGAAACCTACCACCTTTGAATGTCCTTCGGTTTGTAAGTGAATTATTTGAAACCTTCATGAGTGATATATCTTTCTCTCTAAGGACCTTGATTAGAGATGGAACTACTATGATATCTATCATATCCATTGGATGCTCTCCAAATAATTGTAGATTGGAGTGTATGATAGTCTTCTCAGCCTTGTCCTTTTCTTAGATAGAATGTGCTTGATGTTTGGGAGTATCAAGCTCTTCTCTTTCATGATCCAACACCTTTATATATGGCTCAACTTCAGGTGGATCTCCTAACTATTCTTTATAAACAATATAATCTACTTTGGCCTCATTCTCTATGTTCACAACTTCTTGGGCAATAACTACATCAATCTCTTTCATGACTGTAGGCCCTTGATTAACAAATAGACATTTACCTTCAAATTTTAAAGGACACTTGACAACATGATCTCATTATCAATCTTAATGTTAGATATGCAATCTCTTGGAGAAAAAGGAGACTTACTAATCTTGTCAAATTATTTGCATATGACATTGAATGTTCTCCATAGTTCCTCTTCATTCATAACATCAAACTTATTTTCATGCTCATTGATACACTCAACACCATGTTTTTTAGAGCCATTAACCAAATTAGATGTAGAGTTCTTGAGAGGGGAAGTAACATTACTAAGTTGATCAAACTCATGACATATGACATCAAACCTTTGTCATAAATCATTCTCATCTACATCATGAGTGTCATCCTCAAGATCATATTAATCAATATTAGGGATAAAGACATCATTATTCCCATTATGGTGTTCAATTTGATTTATCAACCCATCATCATCATACTCATAAATCATGTAGTTACCTTCAGTAGTATGAGAATGTTTTACACTTATCTCAGCTCTTTCAAATGGATCTTCATGCATGATATAAGTCTCAAGGTTAGTTTGTTTAAAGTATGCATAAGTATCATGATCATATGTATCTTTACCATACTCACCTAAGAAAAAATTAGAAATTCCCTCAAGTTTAGAAGATACATCATCCACATTAAGCTCCTCCTTCTCATGGAAAACATAATTCAAGTTAGAACTTGTTTTAATGTAAATCTCAATGTGAAACCTTGTAATAGGTTGAGTTATAATGGTCACATGGTTCCATACCTTATCCTAAAATACAAGGAGGACCAGTCATCTGAGAGATAACCACCTATCTTGGCTGTAAAGTCTCTTGAAAGGTAAATTACAAAGTGGGTTGGGAGGTCAACAACAACTATGTCTTGAAGGATAGGAAAACTAGGACCAAGAAGACCTACAAGATTTTTATTAGCTCTATAATCTTGGTAGTTGTACCATCTATTTGGATTAATCCTTTGATATGAGGCTCATATTTTAGGCCCAACTTATCAACTACAACCTTGGGCATGACTGAGTAGAGGCTCCACTATCAAATATCCAATTGTGTACCAAATTATCACCCATAATGGGAGTGAGGTAGAATGGTGGAACTTTCTCAGCCCTAGTATATGGTTCAACAATGGTATTAGGTATATTTTAAAGGATAAAATGACTATGACTTTGAATCAAAATTGAATGACTGGTAGGGATAGTGGACAACTAATTTTTCAAAAGTTCTTTTTGGCCAGGCATATGGAGGACATCCCACAAAGAGATAAATACTTTGGGACTTTTCAAATAATCCACTATGTTTAGGGCAGTATTACTCACATTATCTTAAGTCCTTAGAGGTAAAGTATTTCTTAGAACATGAGGAATAGAGACACCTTGAGAAAACTTTACAATCTTTTGAATTGAAGGTGTAGGAGCTTTTGGAGCTACCATGTTTTTCTAACTTAGAAGAAGATTAGGTGAACTTGTAGGCATGATATTATCATCTCCTCTATCCTTCCTCTTTTTACTTTTATTTTATATAATAGAGGATCTTTGATTGAGCACAAAAGTGTCTTCCACCAAGAATTTGGTGAAACTTTCTCTATGGGGATGCCAATCCTCATTCACTTGCATCATGACCTCATCTTTAGTTGATAGGAGAGGAGTGACTTCTCCTTGAGAAATAATATATTTCTATCCAAATTCATAGCATCCATGAATTCACCTTATTTCTAATATTCTCCTTAAACCAATTTATTATGAACTGGTACAATCTCCCTTACATTAGTGGTGGAATTAGGATTATAGACATTGGTAGGCATGTTGAAGTTAAGCTTCCCTTGACCTCTTCCTCTCCCAAACTTTTGGCCAAATTTATATTGATATGGATATGAACTTTGATAGGCACCTTACTATGTATTTATTTGCCTATTTTGAGCTTCTATAGTTTGGAATATTGACTCAAAGAAATTAGACCATAACTATCAATCAACATCATCTTATACCTTCTTAGGAGTAGCACTAGGCTCGGTGTTAGCATTGGGAACTTGGGCCACAATTAGAGTAATATCAGAAGTATGAGATAATGGAGGTATAAAAACCTTAGGAGGTAACCTTCCATCTTGAATGAGACCATTTTTATCTTTGATGACAAATTCATATGATTCAATAATATTAGAACCACCCATGGATTGAATCATGATGGAAATGTATGTACCAATAGCTCTCAAGTAGGTAGGGAACACAAAACTAGAAGGTGGCCTCATGAGAGGAGGCAATATATACCAAGTATTTTGAAATCTATAATTGAATTCATGTATTTCTTCATTAGGGCCTATTTTTATCACATCAAGATGATGTATAAGAGAGGTATGTTCACTTTCATCTTTAAATATAGAAGTCAACAAGACTCCAAAATCTTCCCATGATGTGATACATCTACTAGGCAAAGTCCTATACCAATCAAGATATTTAACTCTAAAGGACATGGTAAAGAGTCTAATGGAAATATTATCTTTAGTGACATTATGAAAACCAAAAAATTTTATAATATCCATGATGTGTTCACTAGTTGTAACATGACTCTCATCATTGAGTGTAGGCACATTCTTTGTGGCATTAGGGGGAATATCATCATATGCTTGGAGATGAATTATATTTTTAGTATTTAAGGTAGGAAAGGAATGTTATGTAGCCATTTTTTATTCAATATATTCAATGTATTCAACCTCTTCAATATCTTCACTTCCTTGTCTATCAAAATCTTATTTCTCCTCAAAAGGCAAATTAAGATGAGGGTATTGAACTTCAAGAGGAAGTTTTAACTGAATAGGTGTATTGATAGGATTGAAAACTCTCCTAGATGATGACCTAGTAAGAACAATGGATTTTGAGATAAATTTTGTGAAAAAAAATGGCCTTGAGCTATATTTTACTTTGATCGAGCCACCAAATTCTGAGTAGCACACCAATTTTATAGACGATGTTGTCAAGACCAACATTCATCTTGATAAGTTGTCTTGAAGATAATGGGTTCCATTGGGCATGCCATAACTATTATCACCAAATATTTCACCATATAACATGGTGTTCAATACTCTTGTATATTTTTGAAACATGGGAACACTTATAGGTATGTGGGTATACCTATAGTGGAAGTGAACCTCTAGATTTAAGGGCTAGCTCCCTGAATGTATCTTGAAATGATTATCACCTAACTAATGTTTATTCATGAGGAAAAGAGTTATAAGTTGCATGAAATGTACCTAATATAATGTGGTGATTCATAGATATTATTTCCACATGACCATCATACTTATATCATAATGAAACAAATCATACAAACTAGCTTCAAAGTCTTAAAGTATTCTAACATGAGTGTTTCAATATAGAGGTGATGTGCACAAAAGAAACATAAGGTAAATGAACCAAATGGAATAATTCACACTATAATAATACTACACTTAAAATGAGTTTTACAAACTTTACTACACTCTAAATGACATGTTAGAACAATAACTTTTTCATAAATGTGAGACGGTAAGGGAAGAAAGGATAGAGAATTATCACTAACTCCACCATACATCACTTTGCACACTTAGAAAAATTTTCATGAAGTCTAGTATACTTGAATTAATGTTAAAAGTTAAAATACAATTTCATTATATTAATTCTTCACCATACATGGTGTGGTATTAGCTTACAAGAGCCAAAATGGTTGTTACTTATCGAATTGGACAAAGAGGAGAAGAGAATAAAGTAAAGAAGTTCAAGGGTCATAATTCCACATGTCAAGGCATGAAAAATAGTTAAATTGAAGGAGAATTCAGTGTGAAATATACCATTAATGTCTCCTTGGAAAAAATTTCATATAAATTATGATACATTCTCCAAAATGGCATAGAGATTCTTCAGCTAGCCTTTGTGAAATTACCTTCATCATGGATCATCTCTCGAGCTTATAAAACAAGACCAGGGAGAGTTGACACATGTGTACTATATTAGGGAGGTTGGAAAAATGATATGATAGTCATAATATGTTTTACTAACTTTTATCTATCTTATAGACACTTGTATTCACCATTTGTAATCATTCATTGGTCTCTTGGACCTTGTTTTTCAAATTTATCATCTAATAAGCCCTAACAGTCATTGTTTATCTTTGATCTCTATCCAAGACTACCTATGATGGATGGTGTAGTAGAGGCATTTCCATACCCATTTAATATATGTTCTTTCCTAGGAATGTAAGGTTTATGATATGATTTTGATTGAGCTTTAATGGTGGCATACAAGTCTTAAGTATTTATTTCGCCATAAAATATTTTGATCTTACATGTCTGCCTATGTGGCATTTCCTTTCCATGTTGCTCATTTCATTTTAAAATATTCCTATTATCACTCTAGACATGTGTCTTCATCTCATGACCCTTATAATCTGATCAAAATTTCTCCATTGATCTCCTCGAGAGTCTCTTGGGCTTGACTTTCAAGGTCAACCATTGATCTTTGATATGCATTAAGCATTGTGACACTTGGCAGTCCCATGTGCCCTTTGTAGAACCTATTACCAATATTCATACGATCAAGTGTGTTGATGTCATGTGGTGGCTTTATATGCAATTTAGGCTTATTGACTTATTGACCTCATGCACACCATTGATTTTCTTTTGCATGGTTGAATGTGTGCCATTGATTTTTGATCTGTGTGATCAAACATACACTGTTGATATTTAATTTGTGTGATCAAACACACACTATGGATCTTTGATCTATGTGATCAAATGTGGGTCATCAATCTAATGTTAATTCACTATGATCATGAAACTTGGTACCATCGTATTCATTCTCAAGATCCTATGACTTATTGACTTTATGCTCGCTATTGATATTTGATTACATGATTAAATGTGAACCGTCGATCCTTGATCTTGACTCATTGACCCTAATCTTCAACATGGATTTTTAATCAGATTTTGTACATAAAAATATGCACCATCAATCTTGATCTAGGGTCTTTGACTTATTTACTTTGCTATCACTTATGTGTCATCGATCTTTGATCTTGATTGAGCGAGACTTCAACACTTGGTATATAGAAGGCTTATGACTTCCATAGTTATATTTCTTTAAGTCCAAATGGCTAGTTATTATGACTTAAATTTGACTTTACCCACTCTAGCCTTATGATTCATATTGAATGTCATCATCTTCTTCAAACAAGATCTTTCAACCATGAAGTGATTGAAGCCAAGTAATTTCTCTTTTTCGACATGATGATCTTCTCCATAACACCTATAAGTGCCCATTCATGGTAGATAATTATGCATACATGAGAATTAGGTTTTTACAATCCATCCTTGTGATTTGAAGGGCTATTAATCACTTAGTTGATTATGCATGGAAATGCAAGAAATGACTATTTGGCCTACCAAGGCTTTGATTAACCATTGAGACATTTTGTAAACCTCTTTCATGTCTTTGAATGCTTGAATACCATGGAAACCTGTCACTTTTATATATGACTCTAAAATGACACCTAAATGACTCAAAATGATATAAGGACTTAAATAGACCATGACCAAGGCTAAAACATATGAAATGACATCAAATGAATTATGAAACACCCTATGACATTATAATATGCCCCTATATATATTTTTGACTATAAGGGGTTGACCCATTCTTGACTTGTGGTAAAAAATGGTCAACAGTCACAACATAAAAAAGTAGCATATCTATGAAATTTATCACTATACATAATATAATCAAGGATAAAACATGTGTAAGAAATTAATTTATCTCAACATCATAAATATAAATGGTCGTATAAATGTATAACCTATAATAATGTAAATGCCCCTAGCATTTTCATGTCCCCTAGGTATATGAATGTCCTACATCAATATATAATGTATCTCCTATATGTCTTGCATCTCAATCATATATATCATTAAATTCATGTCCATATATAAAATGATATGTAATCTACAAAAAACATGATAAATAACGTAAATGAATAATGTAAACTAGCAAACATGTTGTTAGATTTTGTTTTTTGATTTTTGAAAATGTTTTATTATTATTTTTTAAAATATTTTTGCACATATATGCAATCAAACAAGGCTAAATGTCAAGGCATCAAAAATATAAGAATGGAATGGATTAAAAAAATGCATAACATATGTCAAGGCTAAATCCCTCACCTAGAAATCGGGGCATATTAGTGGGCTTGTCATAGAGATTCAATGCTCTAATTTTTAAATCTCTTGAAGGTCAAAATCAATCTTAGGCTTCTAAAACTTACACAATATAATTTTTTTCATGAAAAAATAATGATAAAAGTGAAAAAATACATTCTATTTTCAATAAATGTGAAAAAAAGCTTTGTACTTTCCATTTAAAACTAATAGGTGGGATAAAATAAATAGGGTTATCTTAACCAAAGTGAGTTAATTTACAATATTTAGTAAGTTCTATATAATAAATAAAAAATATTATATTTTTAATTTAGGTGATGTCACCCTAAGTTATGATGTCATATTTTAAGTTATTTACATTGTCTTCATATGTCAGTCTCCATATTTTAGGGATTTATTTTGTGTTAAATCAAAATTTATCTTAATGTATTCAACTATTACAACTTCAAAATTCTGAACTTCAAAGTATGAATTATAAAGGCTATGAACCTTCTTATAACAAGTGATTAAATTAAAAGGTATAGTTGATTCAAACAATTAAAATTTATTTTTAATGTAATCACACCAATTGAATATCAAAATCATAAAAAAACACATTTTGGTCCCTCACCATCAAGGAAGGTTGGTAGAAATATAACAAAATAGTATAAACATAAACATCAATATCTCATTGTTATAACTGGTCTACTAAAATAACTTAATATCTAAGAAGTAATAGTTCATATTTTAACCTTTATTAATATAGATTTATATTACATCTACAATTAAATGAAATATTTATTTAATGTATCATTTAATATCTAAAGTCAGTAATCTTAGATTTTATTATGTTTCCCTTGTATCTTAAAAACTGACCATATTGCCTCATCAATTGATGACATTTCTCTTACACACTCTCCAAAATTATCTGGAGAAAATACAATAAAATGGAATATATTTTTGTTATAACCATGGATGATACAATTAACATATACATGATTATCTTCCACTTTATTGAAAGGACCAAAAAATAAATTTCCCTTTAAAATGATCCTTAATTTAGATACAAAAATTTAATGTTATTTGTGGATCTAAGAATTTGACTCAAGAGAGGATGGTTAGTATTGTGTTAGTTTAAAAATGAAAATAAAATAAAAGAATCACACTAACTAGCATAACATCTCTAGGCCTAGACACTAGGGAGAGATTAATTAACAAACATGAACAAAACACACAACTAAAATTCAAAATAAACCTTTTTTTACCTCCATTGGATGTTCCAAAATGCTTGTTTTAGAGACTTGCTTGGCTTGTGCTCATGAAGTCCTTAGAAATAGAAGCCTAGCTACCTCCATCTCTCCTGACACCTTTGGCTTGTGGCTTGGCTTGGATTCAATTTGGCATGGTAACACTAATTTCAATGGATTTTGGAATCATTTGTGCATTATAAATTTGCATTATCAAGACTTATAAATGATGTTTATGGCCTCTCTATTTATAGATTTTGAGAATGTCTAGAATCAACCTGAACCATCCATCCTGAGATTGAGATGTGTGGTTGAGGATTAATTAAATTTTTGGAATTAAGTTTATAATTATCCTCATCATGAAAATGGAATAAGGGGAAATTAAGAGGCATGGAGGGCATCATGGAAGGCATTGATGAGGCATGGAGGGCATGAATCTGGATTTTTATGGCATTTATAGCCTAGGGATGTCTTCCTAAGAAATGAGGTCACCTGATGATGTAGATATTCAATATTCATTTCCAAAAATAAGTATTCAACAAGTTTCCATATAATTTTTTATTAAGAATTGATTTGGGTTAATTAGATCTTAAGCATGATTAACACTTTGTGCACAAATTACTCAAATTGATTAGAATACCTTGTTATTGGTCCAAATTTGACTAGATTAGAATTTGAAGTCAATGTCAGATGTGTTGGAATCATATTCCCATTTGAGATGTTACCAATAACAAATAACAAAGGCACATGTCATGTGAAAGATATTTGATAGGAAAGAGCAATCCAGAGCACGTAGGTGCAAAATTAGCATTTTGAATCAAAATAATTTGATCAAAGTTAGCTGGTTCATAAATTGCATTGCCCCATTTAGCGATACCCTGGCCAAAATTGACACTTGAATATGTTTGTTTCACATCTTTTAGCATGTTTTAGTGTTTTTAGGCCAAATTGTGCATTTTAGGTAGAAATTGGCCAAAAGCTTGATTGGAGGTTATCGGTGGCCAGATTTAGGTGTCTATAGTTTGCCCCTATTTGGGAAGGCATTGTAATATATAAGCACAATAATGTCTTCTCAAATAATGAAAAGGTCCTATATGCCTACAACTGCAATGATGATAAACTAACTATATGATGCCCTCTCGAGGGAATGATTGGCATAAGCAGGTTGGTAAATTGTAATATCCCCAACCAATTGGGAATATATAAACTCTAAAGCTCTGATCAAAGATCCAATTTTTGCAAAATAAATTCAGATTACATATAAACAATAACCATAGTAAATCTTACAATAGCAGATCAAAGATCTTATCACTAGCTCAAATGAGTACAAATACAGTCCTCTCTTGTGCAAAATAAATTATGAAATACAGATATGGTCTTAAAACCCTGAATTCATGCAAACTGGGAATAAACTTGCAATTCTGGAAGTCTCGGCTTTTCTGTGTCGTCACACAGACATCGTCATCGGTCGATATCTCGCTGACGTTGGTCACTGTCGGTCAGATTTCCGCCGTCGTCGGTCTAAAGTTGACCTATGTCGGTCACTTGAAGCTCCCTGCCTGCCGAGGTCGGTACCTGCGTGGATCTGTACGAACCTGTACGGACTTCGTACAGCCACCAATTTAGCACAACCTATCTGTTTGATCCCTGATCTGGAAATCTATGGTGTCTAATACAACAGATCTCTCTCTGTATGATTTATTAAAACAAAACATAAACTAAATCAAAATACCTGGAATATTGTGATAACTTCTGTGTGAAGCTATCTCTCAAATCTGTATACCTCTGTGATAACTTCTGGCTGAAGCTATCTCTCAATTTGGCAATAAATTAGCTGATATTTCATAGCCTCTAAATCACACATAATGAAGAGTTGACGTTCTCCACTGCAATGGAATCCTGGAACCCTTGGCTCGGTCTTCATAAAAGAATTTCTTCAATTTTCAATAATCAATAATCTATGCATAATCAATAATGGCCTCCATGTGAAACCCTTATACCCTCAAAAGATATGCTTGCCCTAATTAGGGTTTTCTTAAATTAGCATTAGGGTTTCTAATTTAAAATTAGACCAAATAATTAATAATTAATAATTAATTATTAATGAGACCAAATAATTAATATTTGATTAAATCAATCAAATATTAATATCTCCCTCAATATACGTCGGATCCTCAAACCGATTGAAGCAGGTGAATCAAGGAGTGATTCTGCACATGACCATACCAAAATAAAGGTGCTCTACTACATATCAAATATCCCTAAAAAGTAGGGGCTCAAGCCCAATGCGTCTGAAATAACCTGAATGAAAACCAAATGTAGAAATTCTATGAATCAAAGTCAAGCCAAGCTCCATTATGACCCTCTATCCATCCTATTAGCCTACGAAGGTTGTATAATAGGCTACCCATCAATTCTATCAATGTCCACGAAAAAGGGGACGTGACAATCCACCCCTCCAAAAATTGCTTGTCCCCAAGCAATCTCAGAACAATGAACTACTCGATCCACCTGGATCCCAAATGTAGTTATGCTCTGCACTGTTGTGAATCAATGTGAGTACCTGCAATATCATCAGAAGTAAAACAAAGAGGAACCCATAATCAAATTGGTGAACACAACTCAACCAATCTCTGAAATCACAACTGCCCTGGATGTGTCGATACTGTAGGCTGTGTAATTGGCAACTGCAAATTCCATCTACAAAAGATGGTGTTAATCCATCCCATAACTGATCCCTCTATAACTGTGGCACAACTAACTATACCACACTGTCAAATGTGTGAGAAGAATCAATCTGGAGACTCGACTCCACTGGTATCCCAAACTCCTCAGAATCAGGTACTCCCAAGTCCTGAATATGTGTGTGAGCCTCAACCACATACTCCTCATAAGCAGCTATAGAAACATACTCATCACCAACACTCAGTGTACTAACATCTAAGTACACCTCCACACTCTGAATGCAAGCATCAGACTCATCCTCACTGCCTAACTCCTGAGTTAGACTCACCTTAAGACAAAGCTCATCCACAACATCCTCAACTACTCCTACCTGTGAAGATAATGCAGATAAATCATTACCTGTAGATGTGTTAATATCTCCCTGTACTGGATCAGCATGACTATCAAACTCATCATGCAAGCTGTTGCATGTCATAGGGAAAGCACTACGATCCTTGGGCCTGTTAATTAAATTCTTTAACCACATACAAGCTCTAGGTGAGACATTTCTCCCTTTTGTCCAGACATACCATAAATCTTCTGCCAAAAGTTTAGAAATTTTATCCTCCTCCTCAAACAAGATTGTGAACATAATAGAGTGCATTGATGCCAATATATTTCTAGAATGAAACTCATCTAAAATATTCCAAAATATTTTAAACATCATGCTAATTTCACCAATACAACCTACTAACATCATAATGTTTTCAAACCCATACCTTGCAAATGTTTCAAGTAATCTTGCCCTCCTTGAGAAATGAGGGTCTCTAATGTTATCCAACTTTTCAAAGCTTTTTACCATGGCATAAAGTACCTCTCTCATAATCTGATCATCATTAAAATCAAAGCCAGCTATGATCCTCATGATTTCACTAATACAAGAGAGAGTTGCAAGTCTTACCACCTCATCATGATGTCTCAATAATCGGGGCTTCACCAACGAATCAAACGTTGGAGATAACGCTATTTGCATCTCATAAGAATTTAACTACTCAACCTTGCTTAAATAAATTTCTAACTCCTCCAAAGTTTTTAGAATGTCATCTGCTTGTTGGAATGGATTATCTAGCTTCTTCTTCGCATTGTGCATTCTTTCTTCCAAATCTTTGACATCTGTTAAAGCCATACCGATACCCAAGCTACCCAATAGGATGGCAAGACATTAGCTCTGATGTGCCCAACAGGATGGCAAGAATTTGGCTCTGATACCACTGTAATATCCCCAACCAATTGGGAATATATAAACTCTAAAGCTCTGATCAAAGATCCAATTTTTGCAAAATAAATTCAGATTGCAAATAAACAATAACCATAGTAAATCTTACAATATCAGATCAAAGATCTTATCATTAGCTCAGATGAATATAAATACAGTCCTCTCTTGTGCAAAATAAATTATGAAATACAGATATGGTCTTAAAACCCTGAATTCATGCAAACTGGGAATAAACTTGCAATTTTGGAAGTCTCAACTTTTCTGTGTCGTCACACAGACGCCGTCGTCGGTCAATATCTCACCGACATCGGTCACTGTCGGTCAGATTTCTGCCGTTGTCGGTCTAAATTCGACCTATGTCAGTCACTTAAAGCTCCTTGCCTGCCAAGGTCGATACCTGCGTGGATCTATACGGACCTGTACAGACTTCGTACGGCCACCAATTTAGCACAACCTATCTGTTTAATCCCTAATCTATAAATCTATGGTGTCTAATACAGCAGATCTCTCTCTGTATGATTTATTAAAACAAAACATAAACTAAATCAAAATACCTAGAATACTGTGATAACTTCTGTGTGAAGTTATCTCTCAAATCTGTATACCTCTGTGATAACTTTTGGATGAAGCTATCTCTCAATTTGGCAATAAATCAGCTGATATTTCACAGCCTCTAAATCGCACACAATGAAGAGTTGACGTTCTCCACTTCAATGGAATCCTGGAACCCTTGGCTCGGTCTTCATAGAAGAATTTCTTTAATTTTCAATAATCAATAATCTATGCATAATCAATAATGGCCTCCATGTGAAACCCTTATACCCTCAAAAGATATGCTTGCCCTAATTAGGGTTTTCTTAAATTAGCATTAGGGTTTCTAATTTAAAATTAGACCAAATAATTAATAATTAATAATTAATTGTTAATGAGACCAAATAATTAATATTTGATTAAATCAATCAAATATTAATATCTCCCTCAATATACGTCGAATCCTCAAACCGATCGAAGTAGGTGAATCAGGGAGTGATTCCGCACATGACCATACCAAAATAAAGGTGCTCTGCTGCATATCAAATATCCCTAAAAAGTAAGGGCTCAGGCCCAATGCGTCTGAAATAACCTGAATGAAAACCAAATGTAGAAATTCTATGAATCAAAGTCAAGCCAAGCTCCATTATGACCCTCTATCCATCCTATTAGCCTATGAAGGTTGTATAATAGGCTACCCATCAAGTTTGTCAATGTCCACGAAAAAGGGGACATGACATAAATGGTACCTTGAAAAGAAAGAAGAGAAATGAGGGGACCAAAGAAAGGAAATATGATGGGGTGAAAACATAATGATATTGAAAAAGTAGTTAAAATCATTGAGAATGCAAGTGGGATGGTGTACAATGATTTTACCAAAGGTAGTTATAAACATTGTACGCTGATAGTAGCAATGTGGTATGATAACATAATGATTTTCCCAAAGGTGGTTATAAACATTGTACCCTGATAGTGGCAACGTGGTATGATAACATAATGATTTTCCCAAAGGTAGTTATAATCATTGAGAAGATGAATCTACCCTAGTTAGGATAGACAAACAAGATAATAACATGCCCTTGTATAGGTAGAAAAAGTAAAGTGGTGGTAACACAATGATTTACCCAAAGGTAGTTATAATCATTGAGAAATGCAGGTGGGCTGGTGTATAATGGTTTTCCCATGGGAAATTATAATCATTGGACCCTGATTATGGCAAACATGATAAACTTGGTTGAGGAGGATGATAACTTAACACACAAGGTAATGATGAATTGGAACAACCTACTAGTAGGGAGATGCTCATCTGAACTAATAAAGATTGAAATTCTTTCATGTTTAATTACTCTATTTGGGATATGATTAGGATGGAATCAGGATGTCAGTGTCAAAGAGATGCCACCATTGTTGAATAGACATATTAAAACTAATATTTATTATAACATATGTTGGTAGGCATCATGGTATAACATCATGAGAACTTGGCCAAAATATGCATAAGGACTGACTCCTATAATCCAATACTCAATATAAAATAATGCATCCATGATAGAAACCATGATGGCAATGTAAACATATGAATATGGATGGATTTGAGTATAAATGTGGGCAAGTGATCACCTAATGAACACACATAAACTAAATCAAGGAAAGAGTGTTGAAAGTAAACAAATAGGCAAACAAACAAATAAAATAAGTAGAAATAAACAAATAAACAATGCAATAGAAACTATACAAACATTTCCCCTATTAAATAGGTGACAACTGAACAAATGAACAACATGGGGGAATACAAGAAAAGGAAGGGGGTGGCTAAGCTTTCTTCATATGCATTGGGCAAGTGAATGCTACCTACATAGTTTCATGGATGTAATATCCAATAAAAAATTTTAGGCCAAGTGTAGTTCTCCCAAAGAATGGGAAAAATGTGATAATTGATAAAAATAAACATAATGGATGTGATAGAAGAAGAGAAATGGTCTTGAAAAATGGAAAGTGGATGAGAGAAAAGGGCCAAAAGGATGGGGAAACTAAATGACAAGTGATTTACTTGTAACTTAGTAAGGGTTCCCAGAATCCTTAAGGCAAAGAAGTGGTCAATGTTTTTATTCTTTTCTAATTATTTTTCAAATGTTTTTAGAATTTTTAAAAGTATATCAACTCGATCAATAATGATGAGACAATTAAATGGTTCAATCTCACAAAATGGTGAGAACGTTTAAACTAAGGTCATTCATAAAATGGAGAGAGCATGGCTTAAGTTTCTCACAAAATGGTGAGAGCATGGCTTAGGTTTCTCACAAAATAGTGATAGCATGGATTAGGTTTCTCATAAAATGGTGAGAGTGTGGCTTGGGTTACTTATAAAATGGTGAGAGCATGGCTTGGGTTGCTCACAAAATGGTGAGAGTTTGGCTTAGGTTGCTTGTAAAATAATGAGAGCATGGTGGAAAGGGTGACTGAGCTGACCTCAATAAGTATCGAGTGATACCTACATAGTTGTAGAGTAGGACCTCAAGACAATGTTGTTCCATCCTTACAACAGAGGAATTCAACTAGTGTAGCAGTCAATTCAAACAAAATAGGCACAGTTGGTAAAAAGGCGTAGCATGACATAAGAAGTGACAAGTTGGTATGTCAAGGCTTAATGTTGCCCTTAGTTTTCCCATAGGTAGTTATAACTAGGACACAAAAACATAGATCAATGGTACTAATTTTCCCAAAGGTGTTTATAATTAGTAGCAAGACCGGTGGTAAGAAAGGAATAAAAAATGAAAGATACAACTACTGAGACTTCTATCACACTATCCCAAAATATGATATCTATTTGAAGTACTTGAACCAACTAATGAAATTTATCAGATACCTTGATGCTAAAAATATGTAATGAATGGAACAAACCAAGGTCAAACGAGTTAGGCTTTAGAACACATTAGGTTGATAAGTCAAAATTGGAAAGTGGATACGATGAAGGGGACAGATAAGGATGATATTTGTACAAAGAAGAATAGTGATAAATTGGCATAACTAAAATGGTACTTATAAACAATACACCTTAGTGTTTAATCATAATACCACTTGAGATGAATAATATTCATCAGCTTAAGAAGTTCATCTCTAGCTAGTGTGGTAAGCTTGTATGCTCCTGATCCATAATCTATAGTAATGATGAAAGGCCCTACCTAATTTGGTTTGAATTTTTCTTTATGCTTATTCTTAACCATGGTATTCTTTTGGTTTTCTTTAAGAACAAGATCACCAAGTTCAAATGTTTTATACTTAACATGCTGATTATAGTGACCTTTGAGTCAGTTCTGATATGATTGAAGATTGTTGAGTGTGGTTGTGCATTTCTCATCAAGTAGGTCTAGCTCTTTTAGGTGGGCTACTTGAGATTCATGATCATCTAGGACATGCTTGAAATATATGCATAGTGAATATAACTCAATCTCAATGAGAAGGATGGCTTTAGTACCATAAACAAGTGAGTATGGAGTGGTTCTTATGGGGGTACAATGATTGGTATGGTATGCCCAAAAGATAGGGAATATCTATAAGTGCCAATCATGATCGACATCATTGATAATTTTTTTGAGAATATTGACAAGGGTTTTATTGGATGCCTTAGCTTAGACATTACCTTAAGGGTAATATGTTGTAGAAAAATGTTGTGTGATGTTATATTTAGTACATAGCTAGTTTGCATCCTTATTCTTGAATGATCCTCAATTATCAGATATAATGTCAAAGGGGATACCGTAGTAGTAAATGAGATGGTTAAAATTGAATTTGTAAATTTGCTTTCTAGTCACATAAGTGAGAGGTATAGCTTTAACCCACTTAATGAAATATTTGGTGGCAGTAAGGATATGTTTATGGACGTCTCATGAAGTGGGGTTAATCTTCTTAATGAGATCAAATCCCCATGTAGAAAATGTCTATGGTTTCAACATCAGTTTCAAATTTTTTTCTAGGGCATGAATCAAATTAGCATGATGTTAACATTTGTCACACTTTTTTACATATATATTGGCATCTACATCCATTATGGGCCAATAATAACAAGTACACAAGAGCTTTTCGGGTAGGACTGCCCTACTAGAATGAGCACCACATACTCCATGAACTTCTCTTAATTCTAGTGTAGACTCTACCAAAGTTAAACAATGAAGTAGAGTTCCATCAAAACTATGATGGTAAAGGGTGGATCCAAGTAGAGTATAAAGAGTGGAATGATGAATCAAGGATTTGGTTTGTTTTTGAGATAGGTTAGGTGGTAGAACTTGGTCATGAAGGTAATTGTAGAGGTTTAAGTACCAAATATAATTAGGACCAACAATACCACAAATCATGGAAATAATTGAAGGTTTATGAGTTGGTGCTGACAAATTCTTGATGAAGAATAGATACTCTCTAGCTTTATATATTTGTCAAATCAGAGAGTGAATAGTAGCCATGGAATTTGTAGTTCTATTACTATCCCTTGGTATGTGCTCAAACTGAATGTTGGTAATTTTTTTTTAAGAGTGTCGACCATGGATTTATATGGAACTATCTTATCATCTTTGGTTTAAAAATGATATGTGACCTAATTGATGATTAACTGAGAATCACCATAAACTTGGAGATGAGATATATTATAATACACTACTTGTTAAAGTTCTAAAACAAGTGCTTCATACTCAACCATGTTTTTTGTCTAAGAAACATTGATTCTAAAAGATTTAGGGATTAGATCCCCATATGATGTAATAAACAATAGGCCTACCCCTGATCCATGTGCAATAAATGAACCATCAAAATATAGTTTCTAGGGCTGCTCCTCAAGGGGTGTGTCATGATGGTCATTATGGATTCATTATAAAATTGAAACATGAGTGGCTATGTGTCTATGAGAGGTGCTTCAACAAGTTGATCTAAAATAAATTGTCCCTTGATTACCTTTTAATTAACATAATCTATGTCAAACTTACTGAGAAGCATGATCCATTTAGCCATTCTACCTTGAAAAGATATTTTTGATAGTAGATACTTGAGCAGATATACTTTTAAAATGATCGTCGTCTTTTTATTCAACAAGTAATGGCATAGTTTCTGAGCTACGAAGACCATGTCCAGACAAGCTTTTTCAATAGGTGCATATTTATGTTCATATGTAACCAAGGTATGGCTTAGGTAGTACATAGCATGATTTTTTTTATTATCATCATATTGAGCCAAGAGTGCCCCCAGAGCATGTTCAATAGCTAATAGGTATAACAAGAATGGCTTTCCTAGTATAGGAGGTAATAAAATAGGTGGATTAATAAGATAGTCTTTGAGGTGTTGAAAAAATATTTAGAATTGATCATCCCAGTGAAATGCAACTCCCTTTTTTAGGAGGTGTGTAAATGGATGGTACTTGTTTGCTAACTAAGATATGAAGCATCAGATTAATTAGATCTTACCCTATAAACTATGAAGTTGCTTTAAATTGGTTGGTGGTGGTATCTCAATTACAGCATGGACTTTAGCTAGATCGACTTCAATACATCTACAAGACATAATGAAGCTAAGTAATTTGCTTGAAGTTACACTAAAAAAATATTTCTTTAGATTGAGTCTGACTGTGTACTCTCATAATATTTCAAATATCTTACACAACACTACTAGATGGTTGGCCCTAATTTTGGATTTTCCTAATATGTCATCGACATAGTCTTCAATAATATCATGCATCATATCATGGAATATGATAGTCATGGCCCTTTGATATCTAGTTCTAGCATTTTTAAGGCCAAATGGCATTACATGATAATAAAATGTTCTCTATGGAGTGGTGAACATTGTTTCATGTTGGTATTTTGGTGTTATTCTGATCTAGTTATATCCTAAAAGCCCATCCATGAGTGAAAGAATTTCATAACCTAATACAAAGTCAATGATCATGTTGATATTAGGCAAGGGAAAATCATTTTTAGGACAAGATTTTTTGATGTCTCAATGATCAGTACAAATTTTGTTCCTTCAAGATTTTTACTAATAGGTACCACATTAGAGATCCATTCTGAGTAGTTAATGGATTGGATACATCTTGCTTCTACAAGTTTTTCCAACTCTTTCTTTACCAATACAAAAATATGAGGATGCATCTTACATAAATTTTGTTTTACTAGTTTGGCATCAAGATTAACCATAAGGTGGGGTAAAACTAAGGTAGGGTCTAAACCTATCATGTCAAAATAGGCCCATGCAAAGATATCTACAAATTCTCTCAACAGAGCTATAAAGACTTCATGTTCCTCCTTAGTGAGGGATGCACTTAATTTTATTCATTTTAGGTCTAATGGAGTCCTGATATTTACCT
This sequence comes from Torreya grandis, assembly GCA_037957365.1. Classification (NCBI taxonomy): domain Eukaryota; kingdom Viridiplantae; phylum Streptophyta; class Pinopsida; order Cupressales; family Taxaceae; genus Torreya; species Torreya grandis. The sequence continues at coordinate 3,086,261 of JARHVA010000544.1, forward strand.
ATATTATATCTTTGACTAGAAGGGTCAAATCATCTTGTAGGATAATAGGCAATGATTTAAACTATTGAACTATGTCAGGGTCCTCTGTTAGGACTTGCTCTTCAACTTCTCCTAGGCATGATGAATCTGTGTCCCCTAATGAGAGATCTAGCCATGCGACAAAAATAGTAAAGATTATTGAATAATTTGATCAAATAATTGTTTTTGCTTAAAGCTAAACTCAGATCCATAGGTACGTTTATCATTGGTGGTCTCCTAGTCTAAATTTAAATAAAAATTAACACCCTCATCTAATGACACCTGAAACAGGTTTTCACCACTAGATTGGGTTTTATCTTTACTTTTTCCTTGGTAAGAAAGTGCCTCAAAGAGGTTTTCACTTTGGGACCTCAATGTTTTACTTATTTTTTTTAGGCTAAGGGTGTTCACTCGCTCTTCAAAATAGGTTGCAAGATCCAATGTGATTGAGAATCTTGATTTGTGATCTTATAACAAAAAATTGTCTCTAAGGCCTAAAAAGTCACATAATGCCTCATCATTTTGGAACTCATCAGTCAATAGACTAGATTCTTGTTGGTCCCAATATATTAGTTGGGGATGATATAATGGCAAAGGGTTGTGATGAATGGCTAGGGTAAGGGTACAAATGGCATTTTTATCAAATAGGTTGGTTTTAGCTAGGTCATCAAAGGTGAGATAATGATCAAACTCTGCTTCACTATCGATATCATCATCACTAGTCATTGGTGATGAAGTTTGGATAAGATATGTGGGGTCACCACCAAGTAGTTTAAATCCAAGCTTATAAGTTATTTCATACTTAGTCATGGAAATTGGTACAATGGTTCCTTTCTTATTTAGTCTAAGGCCTATTCCTTCATAATTGTGACACTCCATGATCCTATTGGGAATAGGATACTTTGTAATTTTATAAAAATCATCTTGGTTTTCATTGTATAACCATGATTCATCCCATTTAAGAGGGTCAAGTTATAGGCTAGATGCTAGTACAAATGTGATAGGTCCCTTATCTTTGTTCCTTTATTGCCAATGCATATGTGGGGTGACTTTATGTCACCCAAAGGTTTTTAGATTTTCATATGAAATGTATCATGGGTCACATACTCTCTTGATCCATTACCTAAAATGGTGAAATGATTATAAGATTTAGGAGGTAGCATGTGGGAAAGGGAATCCAAGGTATTATGATCTATGCAATTATCTGGTGAAGTATCAATAAGTATAGCCTTTCCTTTACCCTGATTAGAATTTGGATTCATATCATACTGATAATTATAGCTTTAAAATTTAGCCTCAAGATTCTTGCAGTGTTCATATGGGTATAAATCTCCTAGAATATTCACTTCCATCCCTGAGTTGGAAAACTTGATACATTGGTGTAGTGTTGACAGAACTGCATGAATCTCATGTAACCAAGGCCTTCTTAGAAGTATATTATATGATAACTCAATATCAAGCACATGGAAAAGTGTATTATGTGACAAATGGAAAATGATAACTAGAAAACTAATGGTGCCTTGTGATTCTCTTTCCTAATTATCATAGGCTTTGATGGTTATTATTTTTGGCTAAAGATCTATCATTGTGTACCCAAGAAGCTTGATGAGCTTTAGAGACACTATGTTAAGGTCAGATCCATTATCTATAAGGACACATTTTAGTTTATGATGTCTTATATAAACTTATATGTATAATGGATTATTATGGAGGGGACCAAAGGAAAATAAATCACTTTAGTTGAATGTGACTTGTTGGGTTGGATCTAGGTGTCCAACTAAAGCTTGAAATTTATCAGGGGATATGTCACTAGCAATAGTGGATTAGGTCAAAAACTCATTCAAGATGTTCTTATGGATTATTTATGTTCAAAAAAAATATAAAATATAAATTTGTGCTAGTGTCTTATGCAATTGTTCCACAATATCAAAATTCTTGTCTTCGTCAATAGTGAAAGGTTTATTTTGAGGTTGAATGGTTGGTTAGAGGATACAAAAAGTGGTGGATTGTTGTGGGCTTAGGATAGTAATATTTGACCTCTGATTTGTGATTATATAATTGGGATTAAATACTAAACCATTATTGCTAACCAATGTTAGGAATGGTGTGAGACTAGACATGACAAGTCTCGGTTGCCAGTGCATGCATATGGTCACGTGGTAAGGATGAGTTGTTGATATAAGGTCCAAAAGGGGAAGTCCTAGTTTTTTGGTTTTCTTGTATACACTCCCAAGTCAAAGAAGGGTTATCCATTTAATTTGGATAAATATTTTTGTTTAGCAATGGTCTAGGCTGATTAGTGCTTGGTCTAGAATTAATGAAGATGGTATTAATGCTACCCCCTACAATATGACTTACAACCCTATTGTAGTCATGTGTAACTGCATGGTAGGTTTGTTGGTTATTACCATTATGACCTTGGTTTTTTCCATTGTTTTATCATTTTGGGTTCTACTGCTAATTTTATTGATTCTACTGGTTTGGCCTTTGATTTTGATACTGTTGATTTTACTATTACATTTGCTATTGTTATTGTTGTTCCTAATTATTTTGATACTACTAATTTTTATGTTGGGGAAATGGGTTTTGATAATTCCCCATAGTTTGATTAGAAGTGGAAGTACCATTATTCAATTTTATCTCCCCATTCTCCAACATATTCTCAATTAAATGCTTGATTTGGACACATCTTCATAGATTATGCCTGTTGACCTGATGATAGTCACATAATTCATTTTCATGGTACCAATCAAAATAAGGAATGCCTTGTGGATAATGCTTTGGCATAGGCTAACTAATCAGATTAGTGGCAACAACTTTGAAAAATAAATACTTAATAAGTTCTCCTAGGTCACTAAAGAGATGACGTGCAGGCACAGTTCTCTTAGGAGGAGGGGTTTGTAATGGTAACAACTGCTATATTTGTTGTGTAGGTCTTGGTTGTTACACTTGTGGTATTAGTTGGAGAGATTTTTGGGTAGGAGTAAACTGAAAAGGTGGTATAAATGATGTTTACATCATTTTTACATGATGGGATTTGGTTATTCCATTTCCCATAACATTCTTATTACAATTGAATTTCTTTGATCTTTCTTGGTTATTGGCTTGTGCTAATTGTGATGCTAGTGCTTGAATGGGATGTTGATGTTGGTCATTTCCTTGATTGGTAATTTGATTTTGATTAGTTGAATTAAACTTGACAACTCCTTTATTGATGAGTACCCACTCGATCAATAGACCTTTATCAATGATCTCTTTGAAATTATGTGCACATTATAGTTCCAAATGATAATCTATCTCACTATATAATTTTTTAGTAAACATAGTGGCTAATTATTTATCTCATAAAATATAGGTGAAATGGCTTGTAATGTCTCTCCATCACTATAAACAACTTTCAAAACTCTCACCAATTTTTTGATTTACTTGTGTTAAGTCCAATAATTAAATCTCATACTCAAGATTATAGGAAAAGTGTTGCACAAACTTATCAGAAAGATCATCAAAATCCATTACTAAATTTTTGGGAAACTTTAAAAATCACTCCAAGGCTTGTTTAGCCAAGGTCCTTGGGAATAACAACAAAAGGTATATTTCATTATATGCCACTAGTTGACATGTAACAAATAATTTGGTCAAATGAGCCTTAGGTTCACCTTTCCATTTGTATTTGTCAAATTTTAGTGGTTCATATCCTAGAGGAAATGGTACCTACAAATACTCCATGTTGAATGGGTAGGAACACACATCATCCAATTTGAACTTTTTAATCTATTTCCTAGCCTAAATGGTAGCAATTATATCCTTCATTTATTGTAATTCTTGGGATAGGAAACTATAAGGAACATTGGTTTGAGGGAGAATATTGGTTTGGGTAGATGGTTAGGAGGTCAAAAGTGGGAAACTTTGACTATGGTATGATGGAGATACCTATTGGGGTAGACTAGTTTGGTTGGGGAATGGACCAAGAATATGCATACATGAATTAGGATGTACTTGAAATTGCACAATTGTTTGCATGATATTATGGTTTGGGTTGGCGATAAAGGTTTGACTTGGATGATTTTATGGTTAGGATAGAAGAATATAACTATATTATGCCTATTTTAGTTGAAAAGGGACATGCTACTAACTAATTGAGCCTTGCTATTGAGTGGGAACTTGTGAACTAAGACCTTGTCTCTGAATTTGTGGCACATTTTAATCCAATGGTTGTCTAGTAAGTACTTGAGAAATGTGGGGATCTCCTTATTACATGAATCCCTTTAAGGAAGTGAAAATAGGTTATATATTTGACATCTATCATTAACCAATATTTGCACATTGCTAACTAGTCATTTCTTGGTTTTTGATTGGCATATTAGTCTATAATTGAAGAGGTATGTTCATCATTACTTGGTGAGGTGGAACATTTATTGCCCCTGATTGAGGTGGCAATGTATTTTCCCTTTATTGCATTGATACACTAGATTATGGTTATTGTTGTGGAATACTACTCATTACTTATTGAAGAGGAGTAGGGTTCATTACATTCTGTCATTGGGGCATGACATTAGCCTTTGTTTGATTACTTAATCCTACAGGTTGTATACTTGAGGAAGAAGTCGGTTGAGGTTGGGGTGTAGAAACTCCTATTCCTTGGTATGATGATCCACTCATGGGATGAACTATAGGCACATTTTTTTGGTTAGTTGTTTATGTGTTTGTACCACTTTGATCAGGATTGGACATTGTTTGCATATTGTCCACTATGTTTGGCTCACTATTCTGTGTAGAGGCCAAAGACACTTCTTCAATAATAGACATATGCATCAAGTTATCTATTAAATTGGTTTATATGAATGGGTCAGAACTCAAATTCTCTTGTCTAATTAACTCTATTAACACTCCTATTGAAGTAACTAAGTCAATAAGATGCTTACTCACCATGTTCATCTGATTGAAATCACGTGCTAGATTTAGGTAAGTTTGATATCCTATCTATATTTGGTTAAAGTGATCTTCTATGATGTTTTTGCCTTGATTAGATATATTGGTATCTTGATATGTTGTTTGGACTAGATCCATAAGATTGCTATAAGAAACCTGTTGATTGTAAATGATATTGTGGGGCACTCTTACTAGACTTGGTAAATTTTCATGGAGAAAGTCTACTAGATACTTGGCCCCTACCTCTATGGCTCTAACCAAAATCTCATCTTTATTCTCTAAAAACTATCACTCAAACAAAAATGGATCATACATGGAAGCCATATTAGTATAATATGACTGTTGAAGAAATGGCTCATCCACTATGGGTATTGTAACTAGGTATTGTGTAGTTTATTCTTGGTCTTATTATAAATAAGGTATTGTGTTAACTAGATAGTTAGCCAATAGATCTTGGCTTTGTGCCCCTAATTGAGTATTATAAGAGCGATACAAATCCATCTCATAAATAGTATTATCCGCATAGGGGTCTTGCACTATTTCTTCCTATGTAACTACATTACTAATCCTTGGATTGTACATGTGTCCACTATGAGTGGAGGAATACATATTGGGATCCATAGTTAATGTTTTGTGATAAAAGGTCAAAGAGTTATACAAACTCTAAAAGGGACAATGCCTAAAATAGATGATGTTCTAACTTGGTCTAGATTCATCAAAAGGATAAAAAGGCTTATGCAAATATTGGTGAGGAAATAAGCTAGTGTGAAGTATCTAAAGTTTCATTGTTCACACAAAGATAAGCAAGTAAATGGATCAAAAATTTAAATGCCAAACTCTAAGGTCAAAGTGTTTCAAATCAGCCTAATCTAGGAATTTTAAAAGTTGTTAGGTCTTTTGACCAAACGTAGTGTTGATGATTTAAAATTACACTTGATTAATCAAAAACAATGGGAAGTTTCAAGATGTGGGACTTGTGACTTGAAACAACCTCCAAATTTTTAAGAATCTGGCTCTTCTCTATATCAAGTAGATACTGGGAAAAGGGATAGGAATTTTAATCAAAAACATAAATGCAAGAAAGGAAATCTAATCTATGGTGATGCGCCTGAATGTAATTCAACCTTAATCCTAAGCACAGTGAGAATATAAGTAGGATTCATTTTACATTTAAGAGCAAACATGTGCATGATCAATGTAAAAGATGGAAACAATAGAAACAGAGGCTCACAACATAGACTACTTTTGTTTTGATATAGATAATGTCAACAAAGGCATAGGGTTCTGTAGACACCGCAAACGTGTCTGCACCTTGGTTCTCCCCCTTGGTCCTTTCTTCCTCCTAGTCCTCCTTGGTCCCTAACCCACCTAGGTCTTATTAATTAGAAATTAACATCTATTTTTAATTTAATGAGGCCCCCTTTCCACCCTACCCTTGCCTCCTTGGATCCTCCCTTGAATCCCTCCACCTTCCCCTAGCATTTATTAGCCCAAATCTCACCATTATATCCCCCCTCGTCCATTTTAGCATCCTTATGACCGTTCTGCCCATGACCCCTCGCTCGGCGGCGTGCAAGAATGGGCAGAGGCTATTTTTAGCCTCTGTGCCCATCTTGCGACCGCCGACGTCGGCAACCCTTCGGCCGACGTCGGCGAAACTGCCGGCGTCGGCAGCCTTCATTATCCCCTTCTGCGTCCGTTGCACCCCCTGGACTCTTGAGCTCGCAAACAGCTTCTCTCGGCGCTTTGGCTCTCATCTCTCCTCCATCTTAACCTCGTGCAGCAACAGCAACAAGTGAAACAGGCCCTGGATCAGTATCTCCTCCTGGCAGCAACTCTTCTGTGGCTCCAGCAACATCTCCTTCCTCTTCATTCAGCAAGCTAAAGGTAAGCTAGTCTGATATTTTATTTCATTTGTTTTTCAATAATCTATCTTCTATTGTCCTCTGTGTCTCTTCCTTTGTCCCTCCCCCCTGAGAGGCTGCAAAGCCTTCTCAGGCCCCTTCCTCTGTGAATCCTCCTTTTCCCTGTCCTCTGTGTCTCTTCCTCTCCCCTGTATCTCTGCCTAAGACCATCCACAGACCCGTCCATCAGACTCAGACCCGTCCATCAGCCTCAAACCCGTCCACAGACAGACCACAGACCAAGACTCAGACCAGACCCTGCTCAAACCTGACTACAGGCCACAACCCTGACCGACGCCGGTCACTTCCCCAACCGACGTCGGCAGGATAGCCGACGACGACAGATCAGCTAACCGACGCCGGCGACATTTCCGACCTCGGCGACTGTCTTCAGCCATACTCCTTCATTCAAGTAATCATTTTGTTTTCTTCTTTCCTTTCTAATCTTTTTGTCACTTCTGTATTCTGTCATTCTATCTTTTATCAGTCACTTATCCTATCAAAACAGTGGGTTGACCTCCCTTAAGGAAGTTTTTACACTTCTGGGAACAAGCCTTTGCTTGGCAACCCACTGCCTATCTGTCTAACGTTTTTCTTGTCCTAGTTTCCTTTTTTCTTGCAGGTGTCATTCCTCCACAGCCAAAGAGGAGTGCCCACGAACGTCTGGATTTACGGTGCGCAATCTCTAGTCCAGGTACTTCCAAGCCTTGTCCATTACTTTCTTTTAGTTTCTTTTTCTTAAGTCTGAAAAGCAAATTTGAGGTAGAAACATCTCTGGCACGCCCGGTGGGACCCTAGGTTCCTCCTGGGTTCCTTTTTCTTTTTCCATTCATTTAGGTGCATTTAGGCTCCTTTCTTCTTGTCTCTTTCTTCTATTCCAAATGTCACTATAAGCAGGACTAAAACGAACCTTTCTTCCTTGCATTCTAGACTAGTCTAAATATCATACTCTCGTCCCTTTCTCCATCTTGTCTTCATAACAATATCACATTTCGACTTGGGCTTAAAACATATTGCACTTTCATTTCTGCTTGTGCTTGCATTAGTCCACATCTAGTAACTTAGGCGCATATTGAATAAACCGTAGACACTTTATGTTACACTACCGAATCACATGCACTAAAACAAACATAAAACATACCTGAGACAAGGCCCGACTGGGATTTCATCACCCAGCGGATACCTTACCCATCCCGGTGACCCTACTTGGATTTCATCACCAAGGGGGAAGCCCACTCCGTTCTCTGGCGGAGTCTAAACTCTAGGCGAGGTATATCTTGGCTAAGCGAGACCAGCTAACCACTGGAATCGTGAAGTGAGGGGAGCTTGCTCCTTAGCACCAGGCCACGTACCAGACCCTAACACATATCTTTGAGCACCTAAAACAACACCTGAAACCATCCTTAGACCGCCTTCTTCTAGGACCCATTTTTCAGCCAATCTCCCCAAACATTCATCTAAGGCATAAGCCACAAGTTTCTAAGGTTAATTCCTAGGATTTATCGCTTAGGCTTGTCTGTCTTTCTCTGCTTTCCTCTTCTCATCTGTTTGTTTGAGTGTGTGAGGACGTTTTCTTCTTTGTTTTTCCAAGAACCTTTTGGCTCTCTGGAAAACACAGTCACCGACATCGGTTCTGCCACCGACATCGGCTTCCCCTGTTACCGACATCGGTTCTTCTACCGACGTCGGCTTCCTCTGTTACCGGCATCGGTTATCTGACCGACGTCGGCCTACTTTCCTACCGACATCAGTTTTTTAACCGACGTCGGTCTCTGTCACTGTCCTTTCTTTTCAAAACCAGCAACCTGAAACCTGTCCTTTCTCTGTCAAAAACTTCATCCTGGTCTTCTGAAACTGAGCAACACAGTTCCTGAGACCTGAACCTTCTTTGCCTTGCATGGTTTTCACTCGTAGCCAAGCCAAGGCCCTTGTCGACCACGCCTGCCGTCAACCACTTCCGTCCACCCCATCCGTGACCAAGCCTACAATGGAGTTCAACTCGGAGACCGAAAGAACTCCTGTCCGTCCAACCCCGCCGTAGACTCCCATTGTCCAAGAAGGGGACCAAGACTTCGAGCGATTCTTGGACCTCAATGTCAAGGCTTTGCAACATTATCTCGCGCATAGCCGAACGCGGGACTCCTTGGGCAATCCGATCTACGGAATGCCGACCTCCCTTGTCGCGACTACAGTTGTATCGACAACATCCATAGTTCAACCTTCGGACACTCAAGCCATCGCTTTGACCACTGACCAGACTTTGACCAATCCTCCAGGTGTGGCCTCTCCCTCTATCATTGGGCCCACTTCCACCGGGGTTCCGGCCCCTTGTCAACCTCAACCCGCTCAACCTCTATCCACTCCATTTCAAAACCTTGTCGTCTCTATCCCACCTACCCTGGCCCCTATCAACACCAGGGTGGCTTCTTACCCCTTGGCCCCCGTTACCACAGTCCAACCTCTCGTGGCAACAACGGGCCCAGCTATGTCTTCTAACCAACCACCTTTATCCTTCACTTTTGCCCCTGCGATTAGTCATCCGTATATTATACAACCGACTATGTCGCACGCCTCCTCTAACCTCTTCCAAGCGCCCTACAACTTAGGGGGCGCGCAACCCATCAATCCGTCGGCAGACATCATCAAGATGCTGATGGACAAGATGACCAGTCTTGAGACCTCTGTTTCTGGCTCGCGCAACACTCTTTCGTACGAGTAGATCTGTAACGAGCCCATTCATCCTTCTGTCCCAATCAGACCATATCCTAGCCAGTGGGAGCTTCCGAAGTTTTCTCACTTTCAAAACAAGGAAGACCCACAACAAAATTTGCGGGCATTCAGACACGCCTGCTACCTCATTGGCCATGACGATGCGTTACTCTTACGCACGTTTCCTATGTCTCTCTTGGGTGCTGCACTTGACTGGTACAGCTCCCTTCCTAGTCATTCTCTCTTCTCATTCACACAATTGGCTCAGCTATTCCTCGATCACTTTTCTATCAACATAACCAAGAAGGTCTCGATCACGGACCTCTATTCTATTCGGCAATTCGAGGACGAGTCCATAGCCGACTTCGTGGCTCGATGGAGAGGCCTTATCAACCAACTCTCCTTTTCCTTGCCCCAGGCTGAGCTTATTGAACTCTTTTCTCAAGCCTGTGCCCGACATATCTCTTCCACTCTGAGGGTTCAAACCTTCCGCACTTTTGACGAGGCCTTCACGATGGCCCGCAAACTTGAGTTGCGTGCCATCGAGGAGAACAAAGTCAAGTTGCGGAGTAAGAATCCCAGCTCTAAGACCAATGACTCTTCTTCTGCCAAGCCATCATCCAATTCTAAATCCAAGGCTTCAGCTAATGCCGTGGTTGTCAGACCTTCATCTTCTTCGACCAATCAGCCTGAGCCCTCTACGTCTCAGAGCGCTACTCGGCAATTCCAACAAAGATACTTGCAGCGACGATATACTCCTCTTGGAGAATCATATGCGTCTGTGCTATAAAAGCTTCTTAAATAGGGAGTACTCAATCTCCCTCAAGCCCGACCTCCTCCGCAATTCGATCCCTCACACGCCATCCCCGCGTGGTATAGGGAGCAAGACTTCTGCAGCTTCCACCATGTTAAGGGCCATGACACAAAGAACTGCAAGACCTTTAAGAACATAATACAGGACATGCTTGAAAAGGGGGATCTCATCTTAGACAATCCAAATGCACCCCCTAATCAGGCCATTGACATCTTCAAACAACCTTTCCCCAATCATCCGCCAACTCAGAACCATGTCCAGACCTTAATTGACGACAATCATGAGCACAATATTCGGACAGTCAATACGGTCTCTCCTTTCGTCCCCAATCAACCTCTTGAGGTTAGTCCATCCATCAGTCCATCACATGTGGACGAGCCTCTCTCCCCGGCTAGTTCTCCATTGACCTCTCTCATCTTGGAGGACGCTTCGGCCTTATCAGCACCTCCAGTCTCGCCATCCTCCTTTCTGCAGCCTTTTGAGGACCCGACCCTTCCTACTCCTCAGCCGTAAGTGGAGGGCACCGTCATCCCTGCCCTTTACCCGCTGGAGGAGCCTCGCTCCCCAGTTTCTTCTCCACCCAGGGAAGAATCTTTCTCCCCTTCGTCTTCGTCTAGATCTGTCATGACTTCACCACATCATGTGTCCAAGACCACTACTCCCGTCTCGTCTTCAACCTCGCAACCATCAACATCTTCCTCTCAGCCATTTTCCCGGTTAGTGGAGAAGATTGAACTTCTCCCTCTGAGGAAAGTGACGCCTCAGGTGTTGTGGGAGCGACTTAAAGCCCTTCAACATACCCGTGCCCTCTCATCACATGCTGCTAATCCTCCTAAGGTGGAATCTCGTCAGACTCTTGACAAAGACTAGACTCTCAAACCCCAACCAAACCCGTCCAAACCGAAGCCTGCATCTATCTCGTCCAAACCCATCAAGTCATTTGGCGTTCGTCCTATCTCCTCCCTCACTCACCCGCAAGTGAAGGTGGACTTAGGCCAGACCTCAACCAGTAGCAGTCTTCCGACCAAGGCGAAGAAGACTGCCAGACCGCTGAAACGAACGCCTCCTTCTCCGTCACCATTGCCATCCATTTTGGGCCCCCATCCCTCGACCTTGGCTAGCATCCTTCCCACTCCGACCTTCAACCAAAACTCGTTGCCTCCTTTGCTTCCTCTGCCTACCTCCAGTCGTCCCTCTCCTAAAAAGGCGGTATCAATCGTCAAGAAAGAGCCGTCTCCATCTGTCACCGTGCCATCAACCCATAAGGTGGTACGGAAACCTCTTCTAACCTCGCCTAAGCAAAAGTCACCAACCTCGCGCATATCAAATAGCACGGACCCTCTATTGGGCTCATACTCGTCGATATTGCGCCGACTTCTCCAGACTTCCGACATGACCCTTCCGCCCATCAAGCCTTTCCAACCTCTCGGGTCCAAGCCCTCCTGGTTCGACGATACGAAAAGTTTGTTTATATCATCGTACACCAGGACACGACACCGAGACTTGCTGTGCCCTCAAGGCCGTCATTCGCCGCCATATGGAGAAAGACACTCTTCTCCTTGAGGACACTCTTAACCAGACCCCGACTCCTTCCTGTCCAACTTCTTCAAACACGTCAACATCTCACCGGCAAGACATGACCCCTTCTTCGCCTCCCATTTTCAAAATCAATGCCATCCGTATAATCACTAGATCGCAAAAGGACAAGGCCAAGGAAAAAGCTGCCATTCCTTGGACCTATCCCTTCGTCAAGCCACCCCTTGCGCCCAAGCCTAAAATCTCTATCCTTGGCGCGTCCCAACCTTCTTCGTCTTCCTCTTCTGGGCCAATCCATGACTCCATGTTGAAACAGCTTCACCAGACACCTGTGAAGATGTCTCTTTACGACCTTATCCAAACCTTGCCTCAGCACCGTCAAGCCCTTATCCAAGCCTTGCAGGCAGCGGAGGTCTGACCCGAGGACTCCCAACCACTCGCCGCCCTCGTCCATTCCTTGTCTCTTGTCGCTTCCATCACCTTCAGCGATTCTGAGATTCCCACATCTAACACGGAAGATCAGGATGCCGCCCTCTTCATCACTGCCTATGTTGATCGGACACGCATTAAACGCGTTATGATCGACGGCGGCGCTAGCATCAACATAATCTCTACCCACGCCTTTGATCAGCTGGCTCTTCCTCAGAACTGCGTCTCCAAAACTGACGCTATCTTACGCTCTTTCAACGACACCACCACCACGACCATTGGCACAGTCATCCTCCACATTCGCGTAGGCCCACGCACAGTCCCGGAGCTCTTCTATATCATCGAAGGAGAGTTTCAATACAACCTTCTACTGGGCCGACCTTGGATCCGTGCCATGGCCTGTATACCCTCCACCCTGCACCGTTGTGTGAAGTTCAAGCATGACGGGCAAGTCCACACCATCCCCGCTGACCCTTCACCCTTCAAGACTTGCAACACCACCTATCGTCCTAACGACGTCCTCATCCCCATCAAGCCGTCCACTCCGGCACCGCCTCCCTCTGCGGAAGCTTCGACCAGTTCGCAATCGGCGGTTGCCCTCACCCCTCCTCTTCAAGCGCTGACCAAAGACCCCATGGAAGACATCTTCCAACGACTATCACTTGGGGAATATCGCTTGTTGACCCTCGACATGTTCCAAACTCCGCAAGAGTATGGACGCCTTCACCTTAGTCCTAATTACGACCCTCGGATCAGAACGGTCATACCTTATGGTCCTCCTCACTTCCAAACCAACTTTGTCTATGGGGGGCTTAATCAAGCTCCTACCTACGGCACTTCCCTCTCTTCACCCCAACCTTTCACATCTGATTTCTCATTTCTTGGCAACCCTGCCTTTGCACACACTTACCTTTACAGGTGTCCATGGAAGGGTTTTGGTTTCGGACGTTATGAGCAGGGCTCCCATCAGCCCATCGAGCTGCTCAATGATCACGATGCCAAGAAACACTATGGCCTGGGATATCATGACCACACTCAGGCTCCTTCCGACCTTTGTCCCGAACCAACCACTGACCAATCTCTTCCAGACTCGCCCATTTCTCCCTCGTCACCTACAGAGTCGGTGGTTTCCATCCCTCCTAGTTTTTTTTTTCCATAAACACCGTCTGCCTGGAACCCCTGACCTATCAGCTCAATAGGGTGCCCGGGTCTCTCCCTCTCATCTTTCCTAGCATGGTAGAGGATGAGTCGGCAACCATTCACACTGTCCACTGCGTTGACGATGACGCCATCCTTTCCTACATGGGTGCCGATGACTCTTTCATCCAGCGTTTTCTCCCTTTCGAGACCCAGGTTATGTTAAATGAATCCACCATTGACATCAACCTCCCTTCTTCTTCCGATGTTCCTCACGTCTTAAAGATTGGCCAATCTTTAGACGCTCAGGAGCAGCTTGACTATGCCCAGTTCCTTTCCAACCATAGCAGGGCCTTTGCCTGGACTTACAGCGACATGCCTGGCATCGACCCCACCATTGCCACCCATAACATTGTCACCAAACCAGAGGCTAAGCCTGTTAGGCAGAAGCTTTGAAAGATGCATCCTCGCGTTGCGCTTCTTGTCAAAGAGGAGCTTCAGCGCCTTCTTTCTATCTCCTTCATCCAACCCATCGATTATCCACAGTGGGTCTCTAACATCGTCCTAGTTACTAAAGCAACTGGGGGGATTCAGATCTGCACGGACTATCGCGACCTTAACCTAGCCTGTCCCAAAGACGACTTTCCTCTGCCTAACATTGACCAGCTTGTTGATCTTACGGCCGGCCATGAGATGCTATCTCTTATGGACGGGTTTTCAGGATACAATCAAATCCTGATCGCACCGCAAGACCAGCACAAGACTACCTTTATCGCCCCATGGGGGACTTTCTGCTATCGAGTCATGCCTTTCGGCTTGAAAAATGCTGGTGCCACTTATCAGCGCGCCATGACCTACATTTTCCACGATCTCCTCCACAAAATCATGGAGGACTATGTGGATGACCTTCTCGGCAAGTCCAAGCTCCGCCGCGACCACTTGACCATTCTCACAATCATCTTCTCTCGTCTTCTTCAATACAATGTCCGCCTCAACCCCAAGAAGTGTGTCTTTGGGGTCCTCTCAGGCAAACTTCTCGGCTTCATCGTTTCCTTCCGTGGTATCGAGATAGATCCCGCCAAGATCCGCGCTATTCTCGAAATGCCACCCCCGACCAATCTCAAGCAGCTTCACAGTCTCCAAGGGAAGCTCCAGTCCATTCGCCGTTTCATCTCGCAGCTTTCAGACCGCTGCCAACCTTTTCATCACCTCCTTAAGAAAGACGTCTCCTTTAAATGGGATAAGGGCTGTCAAGAGGCTTTTGAAGCCCTCAAAGGCTATCTGGTCTCTCCACCAGTCCTCATTCCACCTAAGGACGACCAACCCTTCTACCTTTATATCTCTGCTACCAACCATTCGTTAGGTGCCATGATCGCGCACCGAGACGAGCATCATCGCGAGCAAGCGGTTTACTACATCAGCCGAACACTGGTCGACTATGAAACTCGGTATACTCATACCGAGAAACTCTGTTTGGCATTAGTCTTTTCCGCTACCAAGCTCTGCCACTATCTTCTCAACCACAAAACCTTTGTCGTCACTCACACCGACCCTCTCAAGTACATGCACTCCAAGCCATATTAGAATCAATGTATGGCTCGGTGGCTCATGCTGCTTGCTGAGTTTGACTTCGTATTCATCCAACAGAAATCTGTCAAGGGGCAAACCATCGCTGACCAACTGGCAGATGCCCCTCTTCCCGACAACCAACCTTCACACTGTGAGTTCCCTGACGAGTCTATCGCTACCCTTTCCACCGATGACACCGTCTACCAGATGGCTATGTTCTTTGACGGCTCCAAATGTCAACTCGGTGGGGGTGCGGGGGTCATCCTCATCCCACTCGACGGGGAGCCCTTGCCTCTATCTTTCAAGCTTGACTTCGATTGTACCAATAATATGGCCGAATACGAGGCCTTAATTTTGGGACCTCAGACTGCCCTTTCTCTCCACATCAAGTCTATCAACATCTTCGGTGACTCGCAGCTCGTCGTTAATCAAGTTAACGGTTCGTATCTCTATAAAAATGAAGTTTTACAGAGGTATAAGAATCGTGCTGACACTCTTTTGGCATCTTTCGACCATTACCTCTTGCAGACTGTTCCACGCTCTACGAACAAGTTTGCCGACACCATGGCTTCTCTCGCTTCGCATATCCCGTCTTCATCATCATCATCCCGCCTTTTTGTCACAGTGCATCACGTACCTTTGCCTTCATACATTTCTCCTCACATCGACCATATCAACACTATCAATTCTAGCCCACAAGATGACTGGTATAAGCAACTTGTGGACTACTTGTCTCTTTCTGTCACTCCTCCCAACCTCTCTAGCAATGCGCGGCGAGCCTTCATCAAGCGCACAGCTCGCTATACCATGCTAGGGGGTCTTCTCTATAAGTGAGGCTTCGACGGTCTCCTTCTTCGCTATCTAACCTCCGCTGAAGCTTCTCATGCCGTAAAGCAAGTCCACGACGGGATTTGTGGTGGACACTTCAGTGGAAATTCGGTTGCCAAGCGCCTCCTTCGCCTGGGTTATTATTGGCCCACCCTTCATCAAGACTGTAGCGATTATGTTCGGCGTTGCATCAAGTGTCAGCAGCACTCTAACCTGCTTCATCTCCCCAGCCACGCCTTGCAAGTCGCTCAGGATTTTTGGCCTTTCTCTCAGTGGGGCTTGGATCTCATCGGTGAGATCAACCCTCATTCGTCTCTTCATCATCAGTCCATCATCACGGCCACTGAGTATTTCACCAAGTGGGTGGAAGCCATTCCTCTTGTCTCCACAAAAGCCGACAAAATTGTCGACTTCATCAGCAACCACATCATCTGTCGTTTCAGTGTCCCTCACAAAATCATCACCGACAATGGCAAGTCCTTCAAAAACAAGACTGTCCAAAAACTATGCGACTCATTTGGCATCAAACTCAGCTTTTCTTCACCTTACTACCCACAAGCAAATGGGCAGGCCGAGGCTTCCAACAAAATTCTCACCAAAATCCTCATGAAGGTGGTCGACGATACAGGAAGGGATTGGCACGTTCATATCCCCTTCGCTTTGTGGGCCTACCGCACTAGCATCCGAACCTCTACGGGTGCTACTCCCTTTTCTCTCGTGTACGGAACAGAGGCTATCTTACCTCTCGAAGTACAGATCTCATCTCTTCGTATCTCCCTGCATGACATTCTCTCCAACGATGACTTTCATCAAGATTGCCTAGCTCAACTTGAGTTACTCGACGAGCGCCGTCTGGCTGCCCTTAATCATCTCCATGTCTACCAAAGTCGCATAAAGCGGGCCCATGACAAAAATCTGTGAGAACGAGATTTCAACATCGGAGACCTCGTCCTCAAAGAGAATCAGCACGTGACCAATATGGAGCGAAGTAAACGAGGCAAATTCACCCCCAATTGGCTTGGACCTTTTATCATCACGCACAAGTATGGGTCAGGGACTTATCGTCTATCTTCCCTCGACGGACGGCCAGAACCTGAGCCTCTTAATGCGTTGCATCTTCGACCATTCTTCTGCTAGTCGAGTACTCGTCTACTTGGCACGTAACTTGAGCTCGTCCCTTGAGCAATCCTCGTCCTCTTAATCCTCATCCCCTTTCAACCCTATTCCCCCTTAACAAGTCCTCTACAACCCTTTTAGGATGTAGTGATGCTTTGTCCTAATAAAAGGGGGCATCCTTGAGCTTCTACAGTCTTGTCCGTGACTCTCATTTCTATCAAAATCCAAGTCAAGATGTCAAAACATATCCATGGTCTCTAAATCAAGTCAAATCAAAAAGACAGACTGATCCCTCGAAGGACAGCTGTACTATCATTGCTGTATTACTAGACTGATCCCTTGAAGGACAGCTAGGCCAACTTTTCAAACATTATCAAGCAAAAATATAGACCACTCCCTCGAAGGATGGCTATGACTACTCTGGCAATAAACAGCACTATTTTAGAAGCTTCCCACATCGATCAGCTTCGCAACATGACCATTACATCAAATGACATCTCTATGCAGGCTTCCCGCATCGATCAGTCTGCGCCAAAAAAAAAAAAAAAAAAAAAAAAAAAAAAAAAAAACGAGTCACGGACATTGGCTTGTAGTTGTCTCAGGGTCTCCTATAAAAGGGGCAAGGTTATTCCTACTCTTACACTGGGTTACCCTATCCTCCTCCTATCACCGGCTCAAGGGACTTCGAGCTCACTTTAATGTCAAAGTGATTCGATTACCGTTCTAACTCAACACTGGTCAACGACGTAATGCATGAATGGGGCTTTGGTTCTAATCACCCCTATCTATGCTTCCTTTTCTGGTCCTTGTCAATGAAAGAGCGATTTGCCTTTCACCTTTTCTCTACACTTTGGTCACGCTTTGGCCACGTCTATTGTCGACTCATCCTTAAACCAAGCCAACTTCAACATTTTTCACTCCATCCTCGACATTTTCAACATGACATCAGGCATCATCCTTGTCCTTTTCACATAGTTCCCATGGACACCAATACGCATGGAAACTACCGACCAGACCCAATTTATGTTAAGCATAAACCAATACTTGCTGAAGCATAAATAGACCCTTTTATTCATTTTTAGCATACATCCATCGCGACTATAGAAACTTGCTAGGGATGAAAGACTCTCGACCACTTCTACAGAATACACCATCTGTAGCATCCTTTTATCTTCATCTTACCTTCGTCATTTCGACACATGACCAATCTCATCATCGACCATTTTGACCCTCTTTGTCCGAACTACATTGGTCTGAGGCCCTAGGACAAGGGCTATGTAGGCAGCACTCAGATACCACATCTTCTGAGGTTAGCTCGGCCACCCCCTTTTGTTCGTCTCTATGATGGACAAACCTTTTCTTCTTTGACTCTTATCACGCCCAACTTCGTCACTTTGACCAAGACCTTTGACCAAGACCAATCATCAACCTTTGACCAAGACCAATCAATAACTCTGACCCTCCCTCCCTTTTAGGGAGAACTACATCAGCCTGAGGCCCTATCACCAAGGCTATGTAGGCAGCACTCAGTTGACATGGGGTCTTCTGGGGTTAGCTCGGCTGCATCCTTTCGTCCATCCATCCTCTTGACCAATGACCATTGGCGATCATGCGTATCTTCTTTGACCTTCTTCCAAGCCAATGTTGCCTTGGTTGTTTTTGCGTGTATGCTATTCCATGGCTGGTTAGCAGAATTGTTCGCAGACCTTTTTTGACCCTTCACAAGTATAGGATCGCGAGCCAGTTGATCCCTACTACTTGTGGTTTTTTCGTGTTT
Source organism: Torreya grandis (assembly GCA_037957365.1). Lineage (NCBI taxonomy): Eukaryota > Viridiplantae > Streptophyta > Pinopsida > Cupressales > Taxaceae > Torreya > Torreya grandis. The sequence goes on from JARHVA010000544.1 coordinate 3,105,027, forward strand.
TTGGGAGCACTTCCTGAGCCCTGGATACCTGGGACACGACGACCATTTGGAGCTTCAGCTTAGATTGAGTGACCCGATCAGCAGACGACTAAATGCTGGGGCCCGGTTACTTCAATTTTGGCACTCCTTGACCTTTGACATGCGACAATTTGACCTGACCCTCTCGTGAAGTGGACTACGTGCAATCATGACTATGGCAGTGTTTTCACTCACTCTTTTCTATCCATTTCTTTGTCAAATCGACACTCGATCTTCGGTTCCCTTCTCTCGACTATCGCTTTGAGGGGGGAACACCTCATCCTTTTTCTGGGGCAACTAACTCCTATTTTTGTCTTGCAGTTCGTCTAGAACAACCAACAAGACAAAAAGGGGCAAATGTAGACACCGCAAACGTGTCTGCACCTTGGTTCTCCTCCTTGGTCCTTTCTCCCTCCTAGTCCTCCTTGGTCCCTAACCCACCTAGGTCTTATTAATTAGAAATTAACATCTATTTTTAATTAATTGAGGCCCCCTTTCCACCCTACCCTTGCCTCCTTGGATCCTCCCTTGAATCCCTCCACCTTCCCCTAGCATTTATTAGCCCAAATCTCACCATTATATCCCCCCTCGTCCATTTTAGCATCCTTATGACCGTTCTGCCCATGACCCCTCGCTCGGCGGCGTGCAAGAATGGGCAGAGGCTATTTTTAGCCTCTGTGCCCATCCTGCGACCGCCGACATCGGCAACCCTTCGACCGACGTCGGCGAAACTGCTGGCGTCGACAGCCTTCATTATCCCCTTCTGCGTCCGTTGCACCCCCTGGACTCTTGAGCTCGCAAACAGCTTCTCTCGGCGCTTTGGCTCTCATCTCTCCTCCGTCTTAACCTCGTGCAGCAACAGCAACAGGTGAAACCGGCCCTGGATCAGTATCTCCTCCTGGCAGCAACTCTTCTGTGGCTCCAGCAACATCTCCATCTTCTTCTTTTAGCAGGCTAAAGGTAAGCTAGTCTGGTATTTTATTTCATTTCTTCAGTTTCAATAATCTATCTTCTATTGTCCTCTGTGTCTCTTCCTTTGTCCCTCCCCCCTGAGAGGCTGCAAAGCCTTCTCAGGCCCCTTCCTCTGTGAATCCTCCTCTTCCCCTGTCCTCTGTGTCTCTTCCTCTCCTCTGTATCTCTGCCTGAGACCATCCACAGACCCGTCCATCAGACTCAGACCCGTCCATCAGCCTCAAACCCGTCCACAGACAGACCACAGACCAAGACTCAGACCAGACCCTGCTCAAACCCGACTACAGGCCACAACCCCGACCGACGCCGGTCACTTCCCCAACCGACGTCGGCAGGATAGCCGACGACGGCAGATCTGCTAACCGACGCCGGCGACATTTCATACCTCGGCGACTGTCTTCAGCCCATACTCCTTCATTCAGGTAATCATTTTGTTTTCTTCTTTCCTTTTTAATCTTTTTGTCACTTCTATATTCTGTCATTCTGTCTTTTATCAGTCACTTATCCTATCAAAACAGTGGGTTGACCTCCCTTAAGGAAGTTTTTACACTTCTGGGAACAAGCTTTTGCTTGGCAACCCACTGCCTATCTGTCTAACGTTTTTCTTGTCCTAGTTTCCTTTTTTTCTTGCAGGTGTCATTCTTCCACAGCCAAAGAGGAGTGCCCACGAACGTCTAGATTTACGGTGCGCAATCTCTAGTCCAGGTACTTCCAAGCCTTGTCCATTACTTTCTTTTAGTTTCTTTTTCTTAAGTCTGAAAAGCAAATTTGAGGTAGAAACAGGTTCAATCTTCTTATTTGAATTTTCCAGTCATATAAGAGGTGTAGAAACACATACAGTTATATAAACTTTTCAACTCAAGAAAATGAGACAAAAGCAAATGACATTCCTAATCACATCTCTAGAAAGTCAACAGTCTATACTACTTTTGCAAATGACACAAAAAATATCAACAAAGGCATAGGATTCAATATTCTCATTAATTCTCTAGTCACATAAGAGGCACAGAAACACATACAGTTACATAAACCTTCCAACTTGAGAAGATAAAATAAAAGCAAATGATATTACTAGTCATAGCTCTAGAAAGTTTAAACTCTTTACAATAAATCACTCTCCAAATTCTCTCTGATATCTCTTGATCCCCTCTAGTGATCTCTGCACCCTTATTTACAGCCTTGGATTCACTCCAAATTGTCTGCTTGTTCCCAATATAATGGCCCAACTAAAATCTAACTGAACTGGCAGTGTCTAACAGAAGATATTTTATAGATTTTAAAATGTTTTGTCTTCTAGCAGTTCATTGGCTAAAATAGATTGTAGGATGCTCCCTTCTCTTAAATGCTAGTAACACTTAGCTAATTCTTTTAAAATCTTCCTATTACTTAGGAGCCACCAAAAAATGACACTTGGCGTGTTTTGCAGTGCCTATTGAAGACACGTGGCACTTTCCACATAACTTATACTCTTTTGTGTCTTTGCTCAAGAATGTTCTACCTTTGACACTTGTCGCTATTCACTTCCTCAAAACTTCAACAACTTAAAATAAAATAAGACCCACAACATTTCTTACCCGAGTAACTTTAAAATGTCCAAAAGGATAGGTGTAAGTCTTCACTGCGTTTATTAAAGGACACATGGCAATCTCCACTTTATTTATCTAGGGTTGCATGGTGATCTCCAGTACTTTTAGCTACCCTTTTAAAAACCTACAAAATATGACACGTGGTGGTCTCTGCTTTACTCTATTTATACCATAGAAATAATTGGGTCTCATTTCACATTTACATAGACAACGACACCTGGTGGCTTCTGCTTGCTTAAGAAACAAAACTTGGGACCCACCATAGTCTTTGTTATATTAGTGAATAAAAATGAAGATAATTTAGATCGCAACATGTGGTTGCTTTTGCTTTCTTCTGCTAGGATACATGGCATCTTTCGTTGCTTTTAGAAAAGCAAAATTGAGACCTTCTGTGACTGCCACTTGACACTTTCTACTTGATCTTGATACTTAGCTTGTTAAAACATTTCACTGAAAAGAGATGAAACATGGGTGTTGATATGAAACCGTGGATGATGGCACTTGGCGCATTCTACTGAGTCGATATGAGATACATGGCACATTTTGACCTACTCATAGAAAATATGAAAGGTGTCTCAGATGATGACACTTGTCAGCTTCCACTTTACTTCAACACTTAGACAAAAATGAATTAAAAGGAAAATAGAGCTCATGCTCTATTTCAAAACTCTGCCATCTCAGACCAAAGTATGCAAAGACAAAATTTTACAGCGCGCGACTGAACAAAATAGAATGAAATGTAGAGTAAATTTTTACTCTACACGTGGCATCAAAAGATAGGCTCAAACAAGGCATGCACCACAACTCTTGGCCAAATGGTGTTAAAAGCTAGACTTTGAAAATAGATTAAAGGTTTAATCTAATAGATTTGAAACACTTCTAACAAACACTAGGCATTTAATTCTTAGACATGAACTTGGTTAACTAGGTATAAGGTATTAATAAAAAGGCACTTTTAGAGATAGTTTATTTTCTCTTAAATAATGGTATAAAACTTGGTTGTTTTGACAAATAATCTAGACAAAAGTGAATGGTATAATTGTGTTAGACAAAAGACTAGAAAAGTACACTCGAATTGGTCTAAAAATGTAGGAATAAGTTTGAACTCTATGCAAGAGGGTCAATGAAACAATATTTGAAATGTTTTGGGTAGCATAATGACACTACACTACCCAAAAGGTGTGATAAAAAAGTTTGTTTCAAAAAATATCTAAGGCAAAGACATTTTCCCACAATTCTAACAAAATAACACTACTGTTCTTGAATTAAAATGTTATGGTGCATAGACTCAAAGTGCTAGTTTTTACCACAAAATGGCTTAAGTCTATCAAGTGATAATAATGATTATGAGTCTTGAACGGCATTCAACCCAAATTAGAAATTAAACCTAAGTTTCCTCATGTTTAGTTTAAATGGTGAACCCACTTAACACATCAACCCTATGAACTTATAAAGGTACAATTCCAAAATTAGATTATAAGTGGACTCAAAACAACTTTAGTAATGGTCTAGACTCAATTGGGTAACATAACTACACCAAAGTGGAAGATATGACTCTCAAGCTTTTGATGAGCTTTGAATAAGGAAAATTAATGATCTCACATGGGCAATATAATGCCTCTTTATTCAAAGGAAAATTAGGACTATGTGTTTGGTTTGAATTATTTGTTTACACCAAGTTTTGACTCCAAACAAGAATTTAATCTATGACAAGACCAACTAATTAATCACTTTTAGATCCTAAATTGACAAGGTTACTTGGTATTATTTTAATCCATCAATATACATCATTTCAGAGGATTTCAAGTGTTCATCCAAAAGTAAATGTGCATTATATAGTAGGGTTTTTACACCCCCTTCTCTCAAATGATAGTATTATGACATGGACCTTGAGGTGTACCTTGCACCAACAATACTTCCATGGTAAGTGGGGATTTGTCTAAGATTTAACAAGTTTTTGAATGTTTTAGGGGAATAAATTACACAATGACTTTCACATCAAACAATGAAAATTAAAATCGTAGATATTGGGTCCATATCACTTGGATTATTGCAAAAAAGTCTAGTCCTTTTTAGAACCACTACATCCTGTTGTTCGCCTAGTGTAGTGCGATTTCTAAAGTGCCACTATGTCCCATTGCAACTCCAATTAGGATCCAAATGAATTAAATGTCAGGAGTTGAAACCTTAGGTTAAAGCTTCCCTAAAAAACTTTTGGGAGATGATGAAGTCCCCCTCGTAAGCCAAGTTTGCATAAAAATAAAGAAAGCATGAAAATAGAAAGACTTTAGGGTCATTTTCAAGGTCACCCAAAATTTGATGATTTTTTGGGGAGTACTTTAGATAAATTTCTTTCTAAGCCTTGGACTAGGCTACTTGTAATAGGAATGGAACTTTTGATTCCAAGGGTTCCCTAAAGGGGACAAATGGAAGAACATACATGCAACATCCCTCTTTTTTCTAAACACAAAATTAATCTAAACAACTAAGTAAACACAAAAATCTTTGAAAAGGTGAGTTTATTTTTAAGTCCAAATGGAAAATGAGGTGGTGTTCATTTTATCCCTTGGTCTTAGTTGAAAATTTTGAAAACATTCACCTTAAACATCTAAATTTTTCGTTAAACACTAAAACAAGGTTCTTAATTATTTTTTAAGCATGCAAAAGGTGATATAAACATGTTTTTATAAAATTTCAAGCTTGGTATTGTAAAAAAAATGTTAATGTATCCTTTAAATTTGAAGCAATTTTAGGTTTGAGATAATGAAATTTAATAAAAGAGCTCTTGGGTCTATATTTTAAGAAAAACACAGTGATCGATGTTAGTTATATAACTGACAATGGTTATATTTTCTAACTGATTATGGTAATCTAACCAACATCAGTTATACCAATGTGATCAAACATAAGTATCTAATCAATTTCAATTTTACTAATTGATGATGGTTAATCTATCTAATTGATGTCAATCTTACTAGTCATTATTGATTATTGTGTAAACCCGTGGCAAACAAAAATGGCAAAATAAAGTTAGAAAATTAATTTATAAGAGTTTTAATGGTCAAAATGAATATTTTAAAGCTAAAAAAAGATCTTCTTCATGTGTGGGATGCATCTAGTCCCACTAGGCATGCCATATGTGGATCGAGAATTTGACTCAAGAGAGGATGGTCAGTATTGTGTTAGTTTCAAAATGAAAACAAAATAAAAGAAACATATTAACTAGCATAACATCTCTAGGCCTAGAAAATAGGGAGAGATTAGTTAACAAACATGAATAAAACATAAAACTAAAATTAAAAATAAACCTTCTTTTACCTCCCTTGGATGTTCCAAAATGCTTGTTGTATTGGCTTGTTTGGCTTATGGTCATGAAGTCCTTGGCAATGGAAGCTTAGCTACCTCCATCTCTCCTTGGCACCTTTGGATTGTGGCTTAGATTGGATTAAATTTGGCATGGTAACACTACTTTCAATGGATTTTTTAATCATTTTTTTATTATAACTTTTCATTATCAAGACTTATAAATGATGTTCATGGCCTCTCTATTTATAGATTTTTGAGAATGTCTAGAATCAACCTAAACCATCCATCCTGAGATTGAGATGTGTGGTTGAGGATTAATTCAATTTTTGGAATTAATTTTATAATTATCATCATGACATTGGAAGCAGGGGAAATTAAGAGGCATGGAGGGCATCATAGAATGCATTGATGAGGCATGGAGGGCATGAATCTTGATATTTATGGAATTTATGGTTTAGGGATGTCTTCCCAAGAAATGAGGTCACCTAATGATCTAGATATTAAATATTCATTTCCAAAAATAAGTAGTCAATAAGTTTCCATAGAATTTTTTATTAGGCCTTTATTTGGGTTAATTATCTCTTAAGCATGATTAAGCACTTTCTGCACAAATTACTCAAATTGATTAGAATGCCTTGTTATTGGTCCAAAATTTGACTAGATTTGAATTAGAAATCAATGTTAGATGCATTGTAATTGTATTCCCATTTAGGATGTTACCAATAAAAAATAACAAAGGCACATGTCTTGTGTAAGAGATTTGATAGGAAAGAGCAATCCAGAGCACCTAGGTGCAAAATTAGCATTTTGACTTGAAATGATCTGATCAAAGTTAGCTAGTCCATAAATTGCATTTCCCCATTTAGGGATACCCTAGCCAAAATCATCACTTGAATATATATGTTTCACATCTTTTATCATGTTTTAGTGTTTTTAGGCCAAATTATGTGTTTTGGGTGGAAATCTGCCAAAACCCTGATTAGAGGTTATCGATGGACAGATTTAGGTGTCTACATCAATACCGTATTTAATCACTTAACCTGATTGGAGGTTAAATATAAACATATAATGTTATTAAGTAATAAAATAAAAAATAAATATACTTTAATCACATAACCATTATGAACAAGGGATTCATCTCAACCCTATCTTAAGTTAGCTACTTTAATTAATAAATTAAATACTGCTTCTGAATATAAATTAAACCATCAATAAAGTTGGTTTTATACCTTAATCATTTTGTATTCTAATTAAAATGTCAAGGAAATAATTTTTCAAGTAATTTAAAAGAGTCACCCGACCACAATTGATACCTACCTTTTCAAGTTCCATTATTGCTTCATAAGTTCCCAATAATACATTGGTTTTAAAATGAAAATTAAACTAATGTTACTTAATCATTATGGGTTCCTTTATAGTTTTCAACTATGCATACAACTTTAAGCATGTGTAGATAAATTTTAGATGAAACAAAGTGGTAACATAACATATGGACATTGATGTGAAGAAGTCTCATCCTCCTAAGAAAATCATATTCTAGTTTTCTTATAATAAAAATTACTCAAAAATAATATTAGATCCATCATAGAGTGTTTAATTAATAAAAACAATCCAATAAATAATATCAAAAGGAAGTAATATCAACTTACTATTCCTGAACCAATTATAAATACATATATAATTAGACAAAGGATTATATACCACTCAAATTCAAGTAACAATAAGATAAATATTAATTATCACATTGATCACCTATATACAGTTCATGATCCCCTTTTCCCTAACTCGATACTTTATTTTCTCAATCAATGGTAATCAATTAATACACCAAGAAAACTAATAGGAATAAGAAAATAAAATTGTTCTGATATACTAAATTTTTAAACATGATACTCATTCATATACATACATACATACACACACAAACTAAACATAAAAGAGCTTAATTCCTTTTCATACACATCCCATTTATAAGTATCAATTACCTTGAATGCCATCTTAATGGAAACATAATTCAATTTGTTATTTATGACAAAACCATTACCTAAATGAACTTGGACGTTCTTCAAGCTACAACGAGTTCATAGAACCTATAGTAATACAACTATTAACTTATATACTATAAGTAAGAATGTTAAATATAATTCAAAGTACCTGATACTTTTAACTCAACTTGATTAACACATAAATTAATGGAATGGAGTCATATTTATGCACAACTAGTTAAGGGGACAAAATCATATATGTGGAATGAAGACCAAACTTGAATATTATCATACCATGATTGATTCAAAACAACCACATGTATATAATTATAAATCAAGAATATAAATCCCGTAATTTAATGCCTCCAAATATTAAAAAAAACACAATTCTATATTCCTCAAATAGTAATCTATAGTCCATTGAATCGATTAAATAAAGACAACAATACCACCTTACTATATATCTAACAAATTATAAAATTATAAAATAACTCTTATTTTTTAAAACTTCAACAATATATTAGTATGTTGAATGATTCAATAATGATTCTCTCTTATAAACCAAAATGTGAACAAACCAAAATTACTTTAACAGAAGTTTATTTAAGATAAACTATAATATAAATTGAATCTAGGGTTTCACCCTACTCCATTTCAATCCATCAATATAATAAACTAAGATAGTTAAGTGAAAGTATGAGATTCTAAATAATACTATAGTACATAATGAGATGAAGTACAAACCAAACAAGATAAAATACTTATTACAAACAAACAAAACTACAAAATAGTTATCTATGAAATGTGCCTAATAAAAATTATAGTAGGGTCTTATTTTATATCATTTTATTTAAATAATAATGAAAAGTTCTCAATTTATATAAAAGGATACAATGCAACAAGTGAAATTAGAAGTGAGATTTACAATATCAAAACTGACTAGTCTAACATTCTATTGAATTCTTCAGAGACTACAATGCTCCACCAAACATTTTTAAAGATATAAACTGAGGTATTTTACCCAAATAAAAATTCAAGGCATGCGTTTAATAATTCCAAAATATTTAGTCACCAAATAATCATATGAGTTACTCATTGTAATAATAGATAACATATTTCATAATATAAAGAACATAACTTTGTGCATAACTTTTATAATAATGTAAGACTATAATAGACTACACTTTTTTAGATCCTTAAATTTGATCATGAATATTTGATAATTTCATTTTCAACCCACATTTACTTTATTTGACTTGAGCATTTAATTTTATTCTATTTTTCCACCTTACTCTATCCTAAGTACTTGTACAAACCTATCCCTTCTAAGTTGTCTTAAGCCTATAAAAACATTATAATTTTCTAAAATCCTCTTTAAATATTTGTACACAAATTAAAATTTAATATTAAACATCACCCTTACCAGGTCATAATTAACCCACATGATTTGGCATTGTTAATCGATCCATTGTCATAACCTCAAAAATCATAATTTCAAAAATATAAATATTTTCAAATAGAAAATTAATTTCCAACAAATAATTACTCACATGAGGCAAAATTAATTATAGCAATGTAAACAAACTTTTTTATTTAATCACTCTACTTATATAAATATCATAGATTAGGACAGAATGTGTGTAGACCTCATAAAATCCAAGAGAGTTGGTATAATACTAATTATATTACATTGAAATATCTTATGCCTAACACAAACAAAATAAGAAGATATGATAAAATAATATAATGAAAATTTGAAAAAATAAATCACATAACTCAGCATATTATGTGAAAGATTTCATAATGAATTTCTCAAATAAAGGCCATCATTCCCTTTTGGTACTATCAAGATGAAAATATTCTCTAACCAATATATCTTTTTAGATCCTTACAATTTCTTTGTAGTTTCCAATAAGATTTCAGGTTTACCCTATGTAATCTCAATACTTCCTTATGTTATTTGATCCTAAGAAAATAAAACATAATATATTTATGTAGGTAATAGAATCCAAGTATAAAAAATGCCTTATAAACCATATGATGGCACATTATTAACTTGTTTTGAGAAGTAAAAAAAATCTAACTAAACTACTCATACATATTTAAAACTTATCTACATAAATCCTTATGTACTGAAAGTCATCCCTAACTGAACATAGTATTAAAATTCATACACCTTTTTTTATTTTTACTAACATAAATCATAAGTTTATTAACCATTTATTTATAACTAAAGATGATCAATTCTAAAAAAAATGTATTTACATTCAAAATAAAAATGAAATCAAAGCTCTATATTATACATTGCCCAAAATTAAATGTGCCTTTATTTATTTAAAGTTTTCCATAGACTATTTATTCAAATGAATGTCATGGTTGAGAAATAAACACAGAGTTTTAGAATTTACCATTGCACCTTCCAAGTGAGTAGGTTTTCCACACTACTACCTTATCATGGAAATCTTGTTTTCTTTATAGAATATTGCAATGATAGATTAAATATATGGAACTTAAATATGTTTAAATAATATTTCAAAATTCAAGGGTTTTTTATTGTATCTTGAATATATTACATGGAATTATTGAATTATATAGAATGTTGACATTTCTACCCATATTTTAGAAATATAACATATTTACAATATTGAGTAAGCATAAATCTAACTTGAGTACATCTCAAAATAGATTCAATAAATAATACACTAAAAACATACAATCCATATCTTTTATAAGATTGAAAGTTATCAAAATACTCAACACATAATATATACCACGAACTAGATTGAGCTTACTAAGTATAATTTAATGCTACATTCAACATTCAAAAGCAAGTTTATTTAATATGGATAACTTCCTTGTTATATTATAGGCCTAATATACTTCTGAGTTTTTCATATTAACAAATTATCTCTAATGATATATAAAGGTTTATAGCTCAAATTCATTATCTTAACAAGTATGCAACACTATTGATTTATCCTTCATAACAAAGGTAACAAATTCAAAACTACCACTCATTATTTCTTTCACATAAAATATCACTATCCAATATTCTATTATGGATCCCAAAACTAATAATATTATTCATGTTCACACCATAACAAGTAGTTAAAACAAAATTCTTACATAAAAAAACTCTCAATTAATCCAATCAAACTTTGCTAATAAAAATTAAATTATAGAATTAAACCCAAATAATCCTAAAATACATGAATCTTATAGTACTAAGTATTCTTCCTAAAAAGAAAACAAATATATTATCATTTTAATTATACAAACTCATCTAAAACACAAAATTTGTAATCAAATTCTATAAAACAAAATTTTTTGACAAGAAATTAGAGTTATTTATCACTATGGTTTCAACATATCTATTTTCAAAATCAAGACCAGAACTATCAAACCTAAAATTATACATAATACTTAATCACTTATATAAAAATAATGAATCCATAACACATAGGCTTCTAATAATCTAGAAAATCACAGTCACTCCAAGAAAAAGTTGTGTTATCAAACCTCTTATAATTCAAAATTAAGATTAACCAAAATTTGAGTTATATCAATGATTTCATAGAACTATATCTAAATATAAATCATTAATAATTTTCATGACTAAGTTTATTCTATAATTTATTTCATTCATAATAGAATATGTGAATTATAGCCAAATCATACAAATGATTCAATTTAGTACTCAGGACTAAATCAATTTTATAAAATAAATACATAACTAAACATAATTGTAAATATAACCCATAAATAAAAAAAAAATCATATATACACAATATCCTTCAATTTTATCTACTATTCTCAAAAATATACAAACTAACTAATAAATAAACCATCAATTTTGGGTTTTACTTAGTCTTCTTTAACTCAAAGTTAATGAAGATTGAGTTCTTAATCTAGGGCTTACATGGTTACTTTTGAAGAATGGAACAAAATATAACCTAATTTCAAGCTTTAATTAACAAATATTGATGCCTAATAAGGTTATTGGTGTCTTCTTCCTAAGTAAAAATGTAACTAAACCCAATGCTTCTTGGGTTATCCATCCATTTAAACAAAACAAAGTAAACTAAAACTCTAATGTACAATCAGTGATGAGAAAGAGAAAAAAAATGAGTAATGTGAGCCCAACCTTTGGTGGTGATGTAAAGCTCTATCAGCTTTCCCTGATATTCTGCTTTTATCCTTCATTCATTCATTCTTCTATGTTCCTTTTTGACCTCATGCACAATGGTCATAAGCTTTCTCACTCCTTGGTACAATATTTATACTTCTCCCAATATTTTTAGACACCTTAGTTCATTCACAATCTTCTCCCTAACTTCTCAACCCTTTTCACAACTCTGGTCACTCTTTACATTAGTCAAAACACTACTCCTTGACCTTGACTTCTTAGTTCATTGCTTTGGCTCACATATGCACCTAGTTACCTTTATTAATTTTAATGTAATTAATCTTGATAAATATAGGTTCATTAACCCTCTCTACCCTTTACTCAACTCTATCAACCCTTCTCAACTCTCAATCCTCTCTTTTTACATAATTTGCATACACTTTAGAAACTCCTAGTAAACCTGTTTTAAGCAATTTCCCTTCTATATAGAATTGTAACTTATCAAACTTGAAATATAAATCTTGATATAGATACCCTTTTCAATTCTCTATCTATTCACCAAGTTTCATCACACACATTCACCCTTTAGTCATTTTACTAGACCTATTTCACACTCTATTACCCCTATTAGGTATCTTTCAAGTTCTATTTGCATTCAATAGATAGAATTTGTATAGTGTCATACTCATTTAGTCCCAAATCACCTGCATCAATTAAATCATCCTCAATATAGTAGGATTACAAAGTCACAGCATTTTCCTAGGGTTAGAACTCTTAGAAACACTCAACCCCTAGTTTAGGGTTTCCACCTAGCCTATTCAGATCGAGACCATTCAAAAATTAATATATTTTGTTTAAACACATTTCAAAACCCCAAAATGGTTTTTTTAGGTTGTTTATTACGTTATCCAATTACTAATTCACACTTTCTTCTCAACTATAATAGTTTCTCTCTTCAAATACAATCCACAATGTAGGAAACTTCACTCAGGAATAGGGTAGTATTCTATTTAGTTTATAGTATCGATCTACCACCCAAGGAAACACTTGAAAAATTTAAAATAAGTTGTAAGGACGTACCAATAGTTAATAATGGTTAACACACTTGTTGTATACCAATATGCTCCCATTCTTCTATAAACTCAGTCATAAAACCCTTAATGTAAACTTAATAAAGAATAACATGTGTGGTATTTCCACTTCAAACATAGGTTATATCCTTCACTTAGAACATATATCATTAGTAAGGAATCAAACACCCTTCATTGATAATTTCCACATTTGTTAACATCACTCACGTAATGATTCTTGTCAATACAACCTACAACACAATCATATATTCAAGAACATGAGTCTGTTCATAAAAATGTCTGACTATCAAATGATTTTCACACTTTTCTTGAAATTGGTCATCATAAATAGGATCAAAAACCTATAAAATATCTTCACAAACACAATAATATAAATTTACCTCAATCATTCTTTATCAATCTTGAAAATATTGATTCTACAACAAGACATACAGTTCACTATCAGGGCCTATATCTGCAAATTCTTGAATATGATTGCCTTTTCTCTTTCAATGGAGAAAATTCCCAAACAAAAACCATTCATTATACTTTCATAAATTATTATAAACAATTATATATTTCATCCTTTCTTAGACAAACACTTACAATGGCATCAATAGCAAAAGACCTCAAATAGGGTCTATAATTTCATTCCACAAGGTTACAATAACCCAAAATTTTGTCTTACAAACTCTTCTATTCATTCTATATCAAAATCCTTTGAATATAACCTTCTCCTACAATCTAAAACTAACTTATATCTCCTACAAAAGTGCATAATTGAATCTTGCCTTCTTTTCCCACATAGAGGTTTGTTGTTTACATAACATTTCTTAGTTTTCACACAATATGGTATGTTTAGACCCTAACCATAGAATATTGACCTTTTTATGGGCCTTATATATTACATACAGCCTCTAAACATGTTAATACATCTACCACTTTCATAAATTACTCAAAATTCCTTATACAAAGTTTAACAACATTTAAATTTTCAAATAGTGCTTTTGGAGGGAAAACCTATAATTTGAATTATATGCATCTTGACTCTCTCTAAACTCCAAATATGGACCTCCTAAGACCTCTAACATCTATAAATCACCTAATAGACCAACTAAAAAAATGGATCATTTTTGGGGTCCTCATGGTATGCCTCTACATCATACTCCTGGGGGAGATAGAAAAGAGGCTCCAATAGATTGCTTGTTCTTATTTCATATTTTCTAATTCATCTCTCTTAGATCATCTTTTGTTGATCCTATCTCTATATGATTTATCTAATCACTTATCCTTTCATGCTTATCTTGATCAAACACTATCCTACTTGTCTCATGTCCTTGTTTCTTACATCAACAACTTTTACTCCATATGCACTCTCTTCTTCCTCTTTACATCTATCATGTGGGTTGTAGATGCCTAAATATACTACTATAACTCTTGTATTTTTAGCTTATTCTTCTTCCATATTCATACCTAAAACCAACAAAAAAATAATGTATTTCCTAATTTTTTTCTTAATGAAATTTAAGATTACATAGGGCTCCACATCTTTAACTTGTTGTTTTGCCACTATCATTGTTTATCCATGCTCTTTTTCCTCATTCATGTGAGGTTCAACTACTACAATCTATACTATCTCATCCTTTTCTCTCACTTCATCACTCAATGCTCTCTTTATGGCTACCAATTCTACCTCTAGTTGTTCATTTCTTTCATATACAAACATAAAATCATAATTCATACCTTCTTCATGGGTTGTATTCCTTTATCCAAGCCTTCAATGAAGCCTTCCAATTAATCTTCATCTTCTTTGCCATGCTCAACACTTGGATGGATGTAATTATTCTCTTTTGATTCAATCAAACTAACCTCATCCACATCAAGGTATTTCTCTTCCTCTTAATTCATACTCATCTTATATCTCTTCATTTCATTCTTGAGTTGCTTGCATAAAAACTTCTTTTGTTCTCTCCTCTCTCTTTGCTTGTGGCTTTCTTCTCTTCATCAATAGTTTGATTGGCCACTTTAGTGTCTTCTTCCTCATTACCCATACAACATGTGTGATACCCATTTCACTTATCTACTCTAACATAACCAACATCATATCCATTTATTGCTTCATCTCAACCATCTCTCTTTCCATCTCTATTCTCTGATTGGTGTCATCTTACACCATCATCTTCTTGTGGTAGATTCTCTCATCCACTATGACCTATTTCTTCTTACTTATCTCCTTCCTCATCTCCCTAGAGATTTATATTAAATCTTTGGCTTTACCTAGACATATACCTCTTTTTTAAAAGCCTTAATTATCTTCCCACATCTTGACCATTCAATTGGTCTATCTCTCTCTCTTGACCTCAATTGGGTCTCTCTTGTTGTCCACACCTAGGACTTATCCTCTCTCCTACCTATAAGACTCTTTTCTCTCTCTTGAGCTCTATTTATGATCCTCTCTCTCACTTAATCTTATTAAATAACTCTCTTGATCAATAAGCCACACTTGGTTGCATGGTTACTACCAACTTCTCTTAACCTTCATGCACACTTCAACACATCAAATCAAAACATCAAATGAAAAAAAAACCATGTACCTTGGCTACTTGCTACTATCCTTTTTCTTCCCAAAGAATCTTCCTAATTTGATACCATAAATGATGCATATTTCTATCACCTTTCCCTAATATTCTACCTTTATCCTTCATTCATTCATTCTTCCATGTTCCTATTTGACCTCATGCACAATGGTCATAAGTTTTCTCACTCCTTGGTACAATGTATATACTTCTCCAAATATTTTTTGACCCCTTACTTAATATACAATATTCTCCCTAACTTCTCAACTCTTTTCACAAATTTTCTCACTCTTTACATTATTCAAAACATTACTCCTTAACCTTGACTTCTTAGTTCATTCTTCACTGCTTTGGCTCACATATGCACCTAGTTACCTTTATGAATTTTAATGAAATTAATATTTATAAATAGAGGTTCATTAACCCTCTCTACCCTATACTCAAATCTATCAACCATTCCCAACTCTCAATCCTCTCTTTTAACACATTTTTCATACACTTTAGACACTTATAGTAGCCCTATTTTAAGTAATTTCCCTTCTATAAAAAATTATACATTTTCAAACTTGAAATATAGATCCTAATATAGATACCCTTTTCCATTATCTATCTACTCACAAAGTTTTATTACACACATTCACCCTTTATTCATTTTACCAAACTTATTTTACACTTTATTACCCTTATTAGGTCTTTTTCAAGCTATGTTTCCATTTAGTAGACAAAATCCATACAATTTCATACTCATTCAGTCCCAAATCACATTTATCAGCTAGATCATCCTCAATATAGAAAGATTAAAAAGTTATAGCATTTTATTATGATTAGAACTCTTAGAAACACTCAAACCCTAGTTTAGGGTTTCCACCTAGCTTGTTCAGGTTGAGACCATTCAAAAATGAATATATTTTATTTGAACACATTTCAAAACCCCAAACTAGTTTTTTGAGGTTGTGTATTACCTTATCTAAGTTCACACTTTATTATAAACTTTAATGGTTTCTCTCTTTGAATACAATCCATTATGCAAGAAACTCCACTCAAGAATAGGGCAATAATCTATTTAGTTTATAGTATCAATCCACCACACAAGGAAACATTTGAATAGTTTAAAATAAGGAATAAGAAATTGACAATAGGTAATAATGGTTAACACACTTGTTGTATACCAAGATGATCCCATTCTATTATAAACTCAATCATAAAATCCTTAATCTAAACTCAAGAAATCATAACTTGTAGGGTATTTCCTCTTCAAATAGGGGTTATATCCTTCTCTTAGAACATGTATCCTTAGTAAGTCATCAAACAACCTTTAGTGATAATTTATAAAAAAATTAACATCACTCATTTAATTATTCTTGTCAATACAACCTGCAACATAGTCACATATTCAAGAATAGGGGACTGTTCATAAAAATATCTAAAAATCAAATGATTTCCAAACTTTTATTGAAATTTATCATCACAAATAGGATAAAAAAACTATACATTATCTTCATATACACATTGAGATACATTTAACTCAATCATTCTTTATCAATCTTGAAAATATTGATTCTACAACAAGACAAACAACTCACTATTAGGGCCTATATCTACAAATTCTGGAATATGATTACATTTTCTCTTTCAATGGAGAAAATTCCCAAACAATAAAAATTCATTATACTTTCATACATTCTTATAAACAATTTTATATTTCATCCTTTCTTAGACAAACACTTGAAATGGTAGCAATAGAAAAAGACCTTAAACAGGGTTTGTAATTTCATTCCACATGGTTACAAACACCCAAAACTCTATTTTACAAACTCTTCTATTCCTTATATATCAAAATCCTTCGAATGGAACCATCAATGGTTGTTTTTGGTTATGAGAAGTGTTACAAAAATCTTGGGTTGATGAGGTCAAAAAATGTTTGGAGATTTGGTTAAGGTTAAAGGGTTATAAGATATTATGTATAAGGGTTTGATTTAGCTAGAGATGTTAAAAATCAAACAAACAAAACTTGAAATAAGAAATTTACTTAGTTTTTTGATTGATGGATGATGGTAGATTGAGAATCAGTTTTGGTAGAGGTTTGAGTCTCTATCATAGTTGTTGACTTGCTAGAGGTAAGACTTGTAAAGAAGTTCTTAATGCTAGAAGCTCTTGATGACTACTTATTGATAGCTTAATTGCTAAAATTCCTAGTTCTATGGATCCTTTTTTACCTCTTGCTCCTCTCTTTTATAGGAAAAATATATGGAGGTGTATGTTCTAAAATGGGTGAAACTCATTACACAAATTTAATTGTTGATGCATTATCTCACTACATGAATTAAATTATGATGTGTTTGGGTTTACACATAGATCGAGTGTGAGTGCTCAGGTTGTAGGGACCTAATCATCAATGGTCAGGGTGATCGTCAATGATCACGATGACCATCAACGGTCATAATGACCATCAATGATCAAGGGATGAAGGTCAAGAGGGTTGAAAAGGTATGTTAGTGAGTTGGTGTAGCTAGTTAGCTAAATTGACTTAGGGTCATGGTTGAAGGTTGGGTAATAGATTGATTTAGGGGTGTTTCGATATTGAGAACCATCATGTGTGGTTTTATAGTGTCTACATTTCCCCCCTTTTATTATGTAGTTTATGTTAGCAATTTGTAAAATAAAAATGGATTATAGGTTAAAGGGTTGGTTTCTTTGAGTATGGGAGGAAGTGTTCCCCCTCAAATTCAGAATTGAGGAGGTGAAACTAAATCAAATGTAGATTTGACAAGTAGTTTATGGTGAGTCACAAGTTTGGTGACAATGGTGGTTGGGCATTTTAAGTGAAAACATGCACACAAAATGTGATTGAGTTAGACAAGATCATGCATAGACTAAGTTTCCATAGTTGGTAAAAATAAGATTGGTGCTAAAAGGACTAGTGATGGGGGGACTAGGCCACAACATTAGGCATAAGTTATTAGGTTACCCTGTCAAGTCTCCTAGATAAGATCATTATTTTTGTAGGTATCTAAGGTAGGAAGTTCTCTTAGCAAAAACACAAATAGTCTGGTGTGTACTAAGTGGTGAAAATTTAAATTTTCAACATGGTAAATTTGGGTACAATCAAAAGGACCAAGGTAAGGTCATCATAATATATGCGATTGTTTGGGCCAAAATTGCTAATGTCAAGGTGGATGTGGTTTGTTGGGTAGGTAGGTAGAGAAGATAATCTCCAAAGGGTGGCATTAGGGTATGTAGGTACCTAAATTTAAAAGGTTGACATCTTGATTGTTGATGGTTAGGGGTCATGAATACAAGCATCAGTGGACACCTTGATCATCGATGGTTAGGGTATAAAACCCTAAAAGTGTGGAGGTCAAAAGGTGAAATGGTCAGTCATTTTGGTCATTTTATTTTTGAATACCATACTTTGGCATCTTATGTAAAAGTGGTGATGAGGTGAGGATGATTATTGACTGTGAGATTTGTGCTAAGTTGACTAGAGTGTTGGACTAAGAATGTAGGGCAAACAAGGATGTGGTCAGGTAGTGGGACCTAAGATTCCTCCTTAATAATGATCAAGGAATGAGGTAGGGGTTGCACTAAATTGATAGATTAGTTTCATGGAATCATTTTTTGTTGTATTTAAGTTTGGTTATTTTGGTATTATCTTGTTGGGTGGGTTTTGGGTTTTGTCCTAGTTTTAGGTTTTGTGTTGTTATTATGAAACTTTTATGGGTGAAATTTGAAATTGGGAGGGTAGGTAGGTTAGGGGTAGGGTGGAAGACAAAGCTATGGTAATTATTTGTTATATATGGGTGGTTGGGTAGGTGGGGTTTGGGGGTTTTCTTTCGATTATCAAACATAATGACCATTGGTGGTCATACCCAAACATTGGCTAAATGGGCAGTTGATCATCAACAATCATGTTGACCATCGATGGTTGACCAAATGGTCAAGTTTTTTGATAAAAGGTTAAGGCAATTATTGAGTTATAATGTTGTAGTATTGGAATGTTAAGGGTAGTTAGGGTGCAAAGTAGTTTTAAAAATAGGTTGTTGTAGTTTATATGGGAGAAAATAGGTACTTTTAAGTAGGATGAATGATGTAAAAAAGGGTGAAGTCCATGGGCAAAGTAGTTTATAGTAAAACCAAGTATGTTTGCTATATTGAATTTTATAGGCATGAGATTAGATCCAAATGTGGGATTGGGTCTCTTAAATATTTGTGGAGATCTGCCATGGGATGATGGATGATGACTAGTCACACATGGAGGAGGTCAGCCTTAGGGTGATGATGCACTACCATCACGTACCATGAGATGTGGTGATGATTATGGTCATCATCTAGAGATGGGATCTAGCGATGAGCAACTTTCTCCTACTGATTGATAAGATGATTATTTTACTATAAGATATACACAAGATCACATAATTTCCCATTTAGGGGGAGTTGATATATAATAGATAAGGTGAAGGATATGTTTAACGATATCTAGACCACTAAAGTGTCCCCCACATATCCCATCATGTATTTCCTTGATAGCATGGGAAGTTTCATGACTATGTAGGAAAAAAATAAGGAGGCCATCAAAAACATGTTTGTAAAGTATTCCCCCTAGTATGGTATAATGATAAATACTTTGAATAAAGGCTCTTCAGTCATTCCTTTAAAGATTGGGAGGAATGATGCTGAGGTTGAAGTAGTCAAAGGTTTGCTCTTTCCAAATGTCTTATGGAGATTCCTCCACACTATAAATGGTAGGGAGGTCATATTGTATATAATAAGAAATGATAAAATGATGAATGGTGATAAAGAGTTTAGAATTGGAAGGCACAGATGGGATTTAGGAAGTAAGGGAAGCCATGTATCTATGAACTTATTGGTAGATCATGAAATATATTAGATAAGGTAATGATCAAATGACATTAAGAGTACATCTACTAAGTGTTTGTACTATTTCAAGACATCATTATTACATTGGTAGGATCCATTGACCTGGTTCACCACAAGTTAGGAATCACCAAAGACACTAATCATCTTAACTCCCAAGGATAGAGTGGTTTGGAGACCTATTACTAGGATTCATACTCAAACATATTATTAGTACACTCAAAATATAGTTTGAAAGAAAGAGGAAGAGGTTCATCATTAAGGGTAATGATAATAACTTCAACACCCCCACTATACTAGTAATTCAAGCCATCAAAAAACATGGTCATTTGGTAGATGACATCCTCTTGAGAAAAAGTCATGATGGACTCGTTCAAAAATATAAGAGGGAGTAGTTGGTTGTTTGGAAAAGGAGATTCAACCAATTGATCAATGATGACTTACCCTTTAATTTACTTCTATTTGAGGAATTCAATGTCAAACTTAGCTAAGATCATAAGCTACTTAACCATACACTAGTTTTGGTATGGTTTAGAGTGCATGTACTTGAGTGGGTTAGTGTTGGTGATGACAAAGGTTTTATGATTAAAGAGGTAATGAAAAAGTTTGAAAGCCACAAAGACTAAGGTGAGGAAAATATTCTTGATATAGGTGTACTGAGTCTCATACTCTATAAGTGTTTGACTTATATAATAGATAACTTAATCTTTATTATATTCATCATAGCAAGCGAGCATTGCCCCTAAGGAATGGTTAGTGGTAGAGATATAAAGGTAGAATTCTTGGTCCTCTTTAGGAGGTATAAGAACAAGTGGAGATAGAATGTACTTTTTAAGTGAATCAAAGGCTTGTTAGTAGTCCTTAGTCCACTTAAAAGATGTATCCTTCTTGAGAAGATGGTGAAAGGGTTGAAATTTATCTAAAAACTAAGAGATGAAGTGATGAATGGATTAAAGCCTCCCTTAAATGTTGTGGATTTGCTCAAGGTGGGTTGGATCTGGCATTTCAAGGATAATTATGAATTTGGTAGGTTCTACTTTGATTCCTCAAAGAGAGATGATAAATCCAAGAAGATTTCCAGATAGGACCCTAAAAACATATTTCTTAGGGTTGAGTCAGACATGGAAATGGATTAGGCACTCAAAGATAATCTTGAAAACCTCTAAATGATCCTTGTGATATTTGGATTTCTTAAGGAGACATCTACATAGTCCTCTATGATTATGTGGATGAGATCATGGAAGATGTAGGTCATGACATGATGGTAGGTTGATCCAAAATTATTTAGACTAAATATCATGACCCTATATCACAATTTTCCCCATGGGGTGATGAAATAAGTCTTATGTTGATCCTTGAGTCAAATCAAGATCTGATTATATCTTTAAAAATGATCCATGAGAGATAACATCTTGTGGATAGTTGTAAGATCAACATGTTGATCAATGCTAGGCAAAGGGAAGTCATCTTTTTGACAAGAAAGGTTGAGGTAATTATAGTCAACATAGAGGTGAAGTCCCCCTATGGTTTTGGTAATGGTAATGATATTGGAATCCCATTGGGGATAGTCAATGGGTTGGATGAAGTTGACAGACAAAAGGCACTGAAGCTCTTCTTTGAATAGAAGGGCAATATGAGGGTACATCTTGTGAAGTTTTTGCCTAACAAGCTTAGCATTGGGATAGATGATGATGTTGTGGATATCTATGGAAGGGTTGATTCTAGGCATATCCTAATATGACCAAGTAAATATTATGCTTTGGTCATGAAGGAAGGGTAATCATGTTTCTCTAACGAATCTAAGAATTAACCAATATTTACAATGTGAGGGTTATCCTAAGTACCTAAGTTGACATCAATAGCGGATTAATTCAACATGGTTTAGTTCTCAGGAAGAAGGGATTTATGGATAGAATAATCCCCTTCATCAAGATAGGTGAGACTGGAATCATCATCTTGATGTTGGATGGTGTGGATGGTAGGACAATCATTTTCTACCATTTCAAAATGAATCAGAGGGAAGGTTTTAGTTAGGATGCCCTTTTGATAGGTGGGGGCCAAACTAATGGTATTAACTAAAAAAATTTAAAAGGGATGATTTTTAAATCCTTGGAATTTGAAAGAGATGGGGTTGATGAGGATGGAATGTTTTCTTCAATGGTGGTGATGGGTTTGGCTGAATCGATGGGTTCTTATGGTGGGATGAACCCAAGACCAAATATCTCATGAGGTTTTTGGGTTTTTATCAAAGGTAATTTATGGGTTCCATGTTCATAATGATTGAGGTTGAATCCCTTCCAAGGACACCTATGAAGGTACAATTTGGAAAATTCTAATTTATCCAAATAGGAGAAATCAAAGTTAAATGGTCAAGTAGAGGAGGTGGTGTAGGAAGAAAGAAGTAGATGATCAATTCCCCCATAGATTAAATTAATTTGGTTGTTAGGAATCTTGAAAAAAATGATGGTTCTGATATTGGGATCATAATCAAGATTATGGTCAAGACTCCCATAATCTTGAAGAGTAGGGAAGCCATCTAAGGCCAAAAGATGATATTCTCTCAGTGAGAAATGTTAGAACATAGGTTCTAAAGGATCTTATATGGGGATATAAGAATAAGGGATAGATAAGCTTATTGAATCTTCATCAATGGTGGAGTTATTGTGGGTAGGTGGTGAAATGGATGAGTGAGAAAGGAGAATGCCATTGGGTTGATATGTCATATTTCAAGATACAAAAGGACTAGGGTTAACTTGTATGGTGATGACTTGACCCTTGTGCTCAAATTTGACACACCAATGTAAGGTAGATGAGACACAAATCATGAAAAGGATCTAAGGGCATCTGAGTAAGACATTGTATTGGAACTTGCCTTCTACGATGTAGAAGATCTCTAGAAGCATGTGAGGTCCCAAGTAGATGTGGAAGATGAGTGTTCCTAATGTTATGGCCATAGTATCATTAAAGGAATGGAGGATCAATGTGGTTTCTAACATGATATTATTTGGTAGTTGGAGTTGGTCATAAGCATGAGAGGAGATAATATTAATACTATCTCCTTCATCAATCATCACCCTTCTTATGTGGGTTTAATTGATGTATGAAATGATAAAGATGGGAGGATAAAGATTTTTAGGATGAATAAAAGGTATTTATAAATCCTTAAACGTGATAAGGGTAGGAAGTTGTAGATATCTAACAAAGGCTATAAGAGGTTGAAGTTCTTTAGGTTAGACCTCTATAAATCTCAAGACCTCTATCAATGCTTGGAAGTGATGGGGTAAGGTATTGATCAATTTGTATAGGCTCATCTTCACTGATGTCTAGTGAAGCTATTTTATAATTACTCATTGGATATATTCATAAGGGTTGAAGGGAGAGGCACCCAAAATGGATATTTTGGTTTTTGGTGAAGGAGAAGGTGAAGTCACTTGAGTTAGATTGTAAGGTTAAAGGTTGGAAGGATATGTCCATGGAATGGACACTTTGGCCTTTCCCTTATATTTTTGTTAGGCTTGAGATTGGGTGACCATATGGATAGTGTAGATGAGTGGAAGTGTTGGGATATAAGGTCACTTCGGTTCCTCCTCACTCTTGGATGAGAGTGTGGGAGTGGGTAATAGTTGGATAGATTTGTTTGGTGGTTGGGTTGATAATGGGATTAAAAGAGGTTCATCTGACAATAAATCATCCTCATCCCGTAATTTATGGATAAGTGCTTGGAGGGATTTGTAGTTCTTTATGTCATGTTTAGGTGTCTTGTGGTATGAACAGATTATACTATCATTGAACCAAGATGGTTTAGGACTTGAAGGGTCAAAGGGTTTTATAAGTGGTGGGTTTGAGGAATAAGTTTATAACAACCTTTTTAAAATGGTTGAATAAGATTCGAGAAAAGGTGTTAAGGGTGATGGAATTTTGGTTTTTGGTGTGGGATATTTCTTAGAAGTAGGCTTCACCATGGGAGTTGTGGGTGGTAGAATGGTTTTGGTAGGTGTGTTTGATTTGGTTTGTTTGGTGTTGGATGGTTTTGAGGTAGAAGGTTTAAAGGTGAAATATTTAGATATGGGTGATTGAGATGATGAAGGTTTGAAAATAGGTGGGTAGGTAGAGGTAGATAGTCTAGTTAGAAATGATGGGGAGTTTGATGTTTTGGAGGGGTTAGGTAAAGGTAGAATAAAAGGAAGAAATTTAGTTGTGTAGTTTTTGAAGGGTTGGCCTTCTTGATATAAGTATGATCTCCCAAGATGGAAGAAGGATGGGGTCCCAAGATAGAAGGTAAGAGGGAAGTAGGTGGTATAATTTTGGTTTTAGGTGGGGGTTTGGGTGGCTCCACTTTCTTGGTTGGTTTGGTTAAGATTTTATTTGGTGGAATATATGGGTTTAAATCCAAATTCAAAGATGAGTAGATAAGGCTAGGAGTAGGAATTACCCCTAAGTTCTTGATAGGTTTGATTAAAGAGGTATAAGATGATTTGATAATTTTGGATGGAGGTGGTTTAGATGCTTCCCCCATGGTTTTGGAGGGAGAGGTGTTTGATGAAGGTGTAGAGGTGATGATAGGTTTAAGGGTAGGTGTGGTTGAAGATGGGTTGGATGAAGGTGAGGTCAAAGGTTCATGCTTGTTCTAATAGGGCAGCCCAAAAATGGTACTCAAAGGTGGCTCGATCTGTATTAGGTTGAGAAGAGAATTCTAGGCTTTAGACTAGTTTAGAGAAGGGTTTGTAAATTAGTTTGGTTCTATATATATCAGATTTAAAGATTAGGCCCATAGGTTGAGGTAAGGGAATGTTTTTTTTTACACTCATCCTTGATTAAAGGTTTCAGTATTTGAGAGGATGTTTCCTCCATGGAAGGAGTAGATAAAGTGATCTTTCTTTGTGGAATGGTTTCCAAAGAGAGAGTGGGCAGTTCCATGATGGGGGAGGAAGGTGTGATAGAAATGGTTACCTCATTTGGTATTTATATCAAAGGATAGGTGGGTAAGCTTGTTATCTTTTCAAGTGAAGGAAAGGAGGTGTTTGCTTACTTTGTTTGGGTATCCAAAGGAATGGAGGGTGATTCTACCACTTCAATAAGTGGAGTGGAGAAATAGGTCATTGAGGTAGTGGTTTCTTCAATGATAGGTTCACTAACAATTGCATTGACCATATGGACCTCAAAAGCATGAGATGATTATGGTTTGTTATCATTGTGGTTGGTATAAGGGGCATGATTGGGAAAAAGTTGTCAAAAGATGTCAAGTGACTGATTTAAGGGTGTATTGGGATTATCCAATGCAATTTCTCATTTATCAATCAAGTTTTGGATAATGGTTTTGAAGGTGTTACACCTACTAATATCATGTCTAGTGACATGATAGAAATCACATAAATCACTCTCATTTTACCAACTAAGAATAGGGTGAGAGGCATCAAATTATTGGGAAGGTTGTATGGGGGAAGTTACATGATGATGGCTTTGAGCAACTTGCCCAAAACCAAAGCATATTACTCCCATAATAGAGTGTATTATTTTGAGGTATCCCAGTTTTGATTTCAAGTTTGTTGATTAGAGGAGTTAGAGGATTTGGTTTGGTTGGGTTGGATGACAACTAGAGGTGGATTAGTTTTAAGGATAATCATGTTTATGACTACCTTTGGTTTGGTGTTTGGGTGGTTAGATTGGTTGGTGGTTTTGGATGGGTAAGGGTCATTAGATTTGAAGCTAGAGTTTTTAGTTCTTAGTTTCAACTTCCCCTCATCGATGGCCCTAATTTATAGTTTGCATGCCATGCTGAAATCCTCATCAAAAGTTATAAATATTTGAATTTATAAAGTAGGGGTGATGTATTTAACACAAGCTTGAGAGAAAAGTTCAATCAACTTAGGTTGGGGAAAAGATAAAGAGAGTTGATTGATAAGACCTCTCCATTGATCTATGAAATCGGTAATTGATTCATCATTAAATTTCTTGATGGAGTAGAGGTTAGTGATGGAGACCTTCTGAGATATATTAACCAAAAAGTGGTCTAAAAAGGTTTGGGAGAGTTGGAAAAAGGAAAAGATGGACTGCTTAGTGATAGCACTATACTAATATAATCCTAGTCTAGATAAAGACATATGAAAGGTGTGAAGGAGAAGAACATCATCATAGGGAATCAAGTAGCAAGAATGTTGAAACACTCTTAGGTGTTGTTGGGGGTCTTCCTTGCTTTAGAAATTAGAAAATTTGGGTAGTTCTCATTGAGGAGGGTAAGGTTGGATAAGGATGGATGGATTAATAGGTTCATTATATATTTGGTCATAAGATAAGAGGTTGTGAGCCCCAAAGATAGATGAATCTAGGTTGGTCATTTTGTCCATCAACATTTTGACCAAATATATTTGGGGTTGGGGAGTTTTATAATTATATGGTAAGTTTTGTTTGGGTTGGGTGGATGTAATATATGGATAACTGGTGGAAGGTTGAGAAGATGCCATATGTTGATATGTGGTCATTAAGGGTTATGATGATGCCACATAATGTTTAATAGTCACAAGAGGTTGGGTAGAAGGTGCCACATAAGGGTTAATAGGCACAAGAGGTTGGGTGGAAGATGGAGCTATATATCCTTACAGATTAGAAACATAGCATGGGTAACGTGTCATAGGTATTTGTTGAGGAGTTGATTTGGGTTGGTTTTGAGGTATGATCATATTGAGATATTGGGTAATTGATATGGATTGGGTTGGAGGTATGAATGGGTTAATTGGTTAGGGTGAGTGGTAACTATGGTGTTGATAGGTGGAAGGGTAAAAGGTATAGAAATAACCACATTTTAAAATTGGGTGGAGATTGGTGGGTTGGTATTTATAAGGGGAATAGTGCTAATATGGGTATAAGTTATCCCCATGGTAGGTGGAGTATGGATAACAAAAGGTGAGGTTACCCCTATGTTGGAGGGGTTATTGGTTGGTGTAGGGGGTGTTTGGTTATTGGTTGGGTTATTTGATTGAGTTGGATTGAGGTAGTGGATGGGTTATTAGTAGAGGAATATATTTAAGTGATCACAGGTTGGGTAGAAGTATCTATCAAAAAGGTGTCTCACATAAGATGGGAAGGCATCTCATAAGGTGGATTTCTAGGAGGAACCGAAGAAGGGGTATGGTAAGATAGGGTGTTGAGGTAATGTTAGAGGGCCACATGGTTGTTATCAAGGAAGGTAGAAAAATGCACATCACCTTGGAAAACTATTTGAGGCATGGTGGGTCTGGTAGAAGGATGGGGAGAACCCTCAATATCTTAGGTATACTCCATGGAGGAAGAAGAAAAGGGAGGTGGTTCCTGGTTGGTTTGGTTCTTCAACTATTATCTATTAAAAACCATGTGAGGAATATAAAGGAATAAAGGAAAGATCACAACTCAAACACAAATAAAATAAAATAAAAAATATCTCAAGGAAATAAAAAACATACACTAGAGTGCATTTAAATTATTAGGGTACCTTTTATCTTGCTTTTGGCTTATTAAGCCTTAGTTGGAAAGTGTGAAGAAGAACTTGATTTGTTGAACATGTACTAGAAAGTAAGTCTATGGTTGGTTTTAGGTGTTTAAGGGTCTCAAAAGGATCTGTGCTGGAAATCAATATGTGGCTTAGTATTGGGGCATATCCCCTCCCTTCATAGACCATAGAGATAAGGGTGTTGGGTGTTTAGCCAGTATATACTGATTTATAGAGTTTAGACTCAACAAGAGAGCTAAGTTTTGGTTTTTCTTCTTCTTAATGACCTCCAAGTAAGATAGCCAAAGGATGAAGGTGATTCACTAGGAGATGAAACCTTAGTTAGGATTTATGTCAATTATTATGATGTTTTGATTGATTTAAGTGGTTTGGTATGGTGTGTGATAAATAAGTGAAGCTAAAACTGAATTACTCAGCCTTTAAATTTAACTACATGAGTTAAACATGTAAATAATCAATGTATGTAAGGTTTATTTTATACCCAAAATAAATTTTGATTTCTTTATATGAGAATAAAATAAGGAATAAAAGGACACCTAGATGCTATGAAGTCCCATCGAGCATGCCATAATGTTTCTCTCAATTTTAGTTTATTTGTTGGTTAAATAAGAAGTAAAAAACTAAATACAGGTATGGTAGAAGAAAATATTTGTTTGTGCACTAGATGATTGTGAAGAGTCCTCTTTGTCTTGAGAAGGATGACCTGTAAATAATAAAATACTAAAAAAGGGGTTTTTATATGGATAGCAAGATGGATTTCCTAACATAAGATAGATCCAAAAAGTGTGAGTTTACTAGGAGGTTGTCAATCCACTCTTTTGGAATAATTAAGTTGAAATAACTAAAGATGAGGTACTTGCATCAAATGATAGAAAAGACTAAAAGGTAATGCAAGAAGAAATAAATGCTTCATAAAGGAAATAGACTAATTATAGCAATAATCAAGTCAATACTAATGCTAAATAGGTCAAGTTGGGTTTAAAAAATAGGTGGAGACTCTATGAATAGATAAACAGATCAAAAGTGGAGTTTGGTTGAGGGTAAGTAGATGGAAATAACTTGTTATTTCCTACCATAGTGACCATTGATGGTCAGGGTGACTGTTGATAGTTATGATGGGTTCTAAGAAGTGTTTTAGAAATCTTGGATTGATGAGGTTAGTAAGTGTTTGAACATATGGTTAAGGTCGGGGGGTTAGAAGATATTATGTAGAAGGTTATGATTTAGGTAGAGATGTCAAAAGCCAAATAAATAAAACTTGAAATAAGAAATGTACCTAGTTTATTTCTTGATGGTTGATGGTACACTAGAATTAATTTTGGTAAACGGTGTCTATGGTTACAAAGCAATTTTGGCAAAGGTTCAAGTCTTTGTCATAGTTATTGAATTGCTATAAGGAAGACCTATAAAGAAGTTCTTGATGTTAGAAGCTCTTGATGACTACTGGTTGATAGCTTAATTTCTAAAATTTATGAAACTCTAGATTTTTTTTTACCTCCTGCTCCTCTCTTTTATAGGAAAAAGATATGGTAGTGTAGGTTCTAGAAGGGGTGAAACTTGTTACACAAATTTAATTATTGATGCATTATCTTACTATATGAATTAAAGTGTGATGTGTTTGGGTTCAAAAATAGACTAAGTTTGAGTGCTTAGGTGGTTAGGGCTTGACCATCGATGGTCAAGGTGACCATTAATGATCATAATGACCATTGAGGGTCAAAGGTTAAGTGGGGTGAAAATTAAGGTTAGTGAGTTGGTTTATCTAGTTAGCTATCTTGACTTAGGGTCATGGTTAGAGGTTAGGTAATGGTCTGATCGAGGGGTGTTTTGACATCTAGAATCATCGTGTGTAGTTTTCTAGTGTCTACACTAACTTAGAGTTATCCATATTTGAATTCTATAATAGTATCTTATAGTAAAATTGAGAAATTTCAATCCCAATAAATTAATGCAACAACCCCAACTCAGTCATTGAGAACCTATTAGACAAAACAATTTTCACTGTTGTAATAGAGGATGAAGAACTCCATGTGATGAAAAGGTCATCCACATAGAGAACCAAAATCAAAAGTGAGTCAACTTATTGTAAAATGTAAGCATTATGATCTAAATGGAATCTAGTGAACCTAACCAAAAGAAGAAAGGAGTTCATCTTGTCATACTAATCTTGGGGAGCTAGTTGAGTCTATAAATAAATTTTTGAAGTCTAAAAACTAAGGAAGATTCTTCTAAAAAACCTTGTGGTTACTCCATGTATATCTCTTCTTTGAGGTCACCATGAAGAAAAACACCCTTCACATCCATCTAATGAACATCCTAGAGATGTGCTTCAATGTAAGAGTGAGTCAAATTGAGTTCATTTTAGCAAATGGGATAAAATTATTAGTATAATTCCAAGTACCTAATATAACCCTTTTGAAACCAAACTTGTTTTAAACTTGTCTAAACACCATCTGTAGAAATGTTTTTTTGATAGATCAATCTAATTAAAAATAAGTTTTATTCCCTTAGGGAGATGGGACAAATCCCAAGTGTTGTTCCTAAACAAGGATCCATACTCCCCATATGTATCAGTATCCCACTCAGGAGTGCTAAATGCCTCATAAAATAAGTATAAATAAGAATGAGATGTAATGAATGTGTGTGGGACATTCTATAACTATGAAGGTATCTATCTAGTGTATGATGGATCTCTAACCAAATAGCCAACACTTTTTAGTGTTTTTATAACCTAAAGAAGGACATAAGTCAGAGAATTGGGAGGATATTCCTCATCCTCTAAAAATTGACTAGGAGAGGGAAGATGTGAGTCCCCATCACTACTCTCATCATTAGAACTAGAAAAAAAATATAGATCATCAAGAATTTACTTAGGCAGATTTGAATCATCAAAAGTATCATCAAATCCTAGTGAATCTAAGGGAGGAGGAAAAGTGTCAAGTGTGGAGTTTAAATGACCCTCATAAAAATGAACACTTATATTAATGAAAAACCCATTAGTGATGGAATGGAGAAGCATGTATTCCTTAACACCCTCAGGATATCCATCAAAGATGTAGGGTTGAATATGAGGTTCCATTGTCTTACATTTCTTCTTAAGATTACGTGCCATAGTAGGAGACCCAAATACTTGAAAGTTCTTAACTATGAGTTTCTAACCATTAAATTATTAAAAAATAGTGACCCCTTTCAATGATTTTTGAGGAACCCAATTTTGAATATAATAATCATAGTGGATAGCCTCAGCCTAATATTAAGGTGTAAGAGATTTAGACTATAGCATATAATTTTCCATTTCCTTCAAGGACCTATTCTTACATTATATAACACCATTATTTTGATGATTGTACTAAAATATATGTTGTATTTCAATCCCCTCTAAAGTGTATAATTACTAAAAATGATGGTTGACATATTCACCACCA
The DNA here is from genome assembly GCA_037957365.1 of Torreya grandis. Taxonomy (NCBI): domain Eukaryota; kingdom Viridiplantae; phylum Streptophyta; class Pinopsida; order Cupressales; family Taxaceae; genus Torreya; species Torreya grandis. The sequence continues at coordinate 3,136,449 of JARHVA010000544.1, forward strand.
TTGTTCATGTATAAAATCTTGATGGCTTTACTTGATTATTTTTATACAAGGGCCTTGAAGACTTGAAAGTGATCAAAGAACTTAAACTTTTGATTAAAAAAATATACCCATGTATACCTTGAAAATTGATCAATGAAGGTAAGAATATATCTATCCTTACTAAATGAAAGTTGTGGAAAATGACCATAAATATCACTATGGACTAGCTCTAAAATCTATGTATCTCTCCATGATTTGACTTTGTTATACTTCTATTTAGGATACTTGCTAAGTTGTAGAAAATAATTTATGATTATGTATCACCTCAATCTTGTACACTTGTCAAACTCAAACCCTAGTTGTTCCTCTTAATTATATATGTGCCTTACTTTTGCAAGCCTTGCATCTATTCTATCTTATGCCCTTTGGCATATCTCTTCATTTGACCAACCTTATATTAATGACATAGACATCCAATATTGCTAATAATGTTTAAAATTTACTTATCTTATACCTCTATAAGTTTTAATCTTGTGCCTACTCTCCTTCTCATTGGACACTAATGTCTAGGATAGAAAGTAGCATTAACATTACTATCTTGGGCTGATGCAAGTCTCTAGTGCCCTAAAGTCATCCAATTTGTAAATGAAATATATCAAAATAATTATCCTAAGTTATTTAAAGTGATTCATATCTTGATACAATTAGCATAATATAATATCAACCCTCATTCATTCTTCACCTATCAATCAGACCAAAAAAAAACTTAAGAAACACCCAAGTTACCAAAATATTTCCTATTCTACCCTATTCTGATATCAGTCAAAGGAATAACCTAGATATAGGTTTGAAGTACTAAAGGAGTAGTCATAAGGTCATATTTTCCAATTTATAATTTAGGTCATTATTGTCATTACTTGACACACATTATATGGTTCACACACAAGCCAACACATAGGGGAGAACTACATGAGTCTGTGGCCCTCTTATAGAGTATTGGTTATGTAGGCAATGCCCTTTGATAATAGATTCATTGTGGGTTACATCAAAACTATGTGCCCACTGACTCATTTTTACCTAAGGTCATGTTAAAGATGGAAATTTAGGGATTTACATTTCACCAAGTGTGACTATCCATGACCCAGATCTAAATGCACTAGTGTGAAGATGAAGCTAAACCTAGAAGCGTCTAGGTGGTCACATCTTGTTTGAGTAAATATTATATAAAATACACTAGCATCAAACCCAAACACTAGCATCAACACAACTGTCTTAGGTTGATGCAACTATCTAAAGAGCCAAAGACACTAGATCTAGAATCTAATGACTTCTAAAATTATCTTCCCACCTAATACCATATAACTAGGGGATAATCCCTAGGATGAGTGCCTCCCCCCACTCCCATTTGATGATGTTACTTTACATTGTGAGGTGACTAGGAGAAGGATGTCATTTTCAAACTTTAATAATGAATAGTTCCACTCCTTGATCATTTAAATTTGATGTGTGTATGCATGTCACTACTCACAAAGCATGTTGGAATGTGCCCCAATTTTAAGCATACTAGGATCCAAATGAGTTCTGACACTTTGTGGGATTCTTAATGTTTCTTAAAACTATTAGAGATGAAAAAGGTTATGACAAGTAGAGGAGTTAGAGATGAGTTCTATAGTTGATGGAATATGAGGCAAGGTTGGAATTTAGAGGAATTCCATCATGTAGTGGAATAAATTTTGAGCATTGTTGTTATTGTTGTTAAAGTTTGGCATTGATGTTGTCATTGATGTTAAAGGTTCTTAAGAAAGGTATTCATGAGGTCATTAAAGAATGTTCTTATTTTATATCATCATTTAGAGGTATGAAATTTTTTGAGGAGAATGAAATGCATGCAATCAAAGGTGTATAAGCATCCAAGAGTATTTCAAGTTCAGTTTTCATGCTTCAAGTACTTGAGAAGCCTAGTCATGGCATTAGTCATTACATGAATAGACCTTGTGAGAAGGTATGAGCTTGGTAACCTAGTTATATGGATGCACAAAGGCATAATATGTTGTATGATTTTGTTTTAGAATGTATATAATGCATTGTATCACTCATGAGAGTCTTATATTGAGCCTACAAGGGTAGGACCTACAGACCTAATATACAACTAGACCACCCCTAGATCTTGCTTAGCCTAATGAGGCATCATGAGCTGTTGACAAGGCATATAAAGGATGTTTGACATTTTTTGAGAATTTAATTGATATGGAGAGTGCATGTAAAGAGGTTTTAAGGTCAATTTCAAGGCCTAATGTGGTTTGTAGGTCATGGTCTAAGAAAGGAAAGAGAGAGAGATGGTGGCCAAATAAGGTATGAGATTTAGATTTCAAGATAAAAATGAGAATGTGAGAATTTTTAGTGGTGTGATAGGATTTCCTAGGTGTGTTTACCAATTCTAAGGTTAAAAATTACAAGAAAAGGCATGAAAGTGGTTTTGATGTCTCTTGAGTGCACAAAATAAAGGGTTCTCAACCCAAGAAGGAATTTCAAGTGTTCATTTGCACATGTAACCTCTACATCAAAACTTGAGATATTGAGGAGAGATAGGTAAGGGTTATATATAAGATCTCTAGGCATTATTTTTATAAATGAGAGGTAGTCCTTTATGAATAATTGTTAACACAAAAAATAGTGTTAAACCTCTTTAAAATCCTAAAACTAACCCGATGTGAAAGATCTTGTTTAAAATAGCCAAGAATGGTCTCAAATTACTAGAAAAACTATTGGATCATTGATTCAATTCTCAAAATCAACTCTAGGTGTGATTTGTTTGTCAGGTGAGTGAGTGGACCCTACAAAAAAGGCCTTATTTCTTAGAGATTTATTGTAACAATTAGAGTTGACCAAGTCAAAGTTATAATTTAATGGAGGAAAAATATTTAGAATTTTATTTAATGTACATGATGGTTTATTATTAGGTTCTATCCCTAAGGTGTGATAAATTGGTCATACAAGTCACTAATAGGCCTAATGGTGCAAATAATAAGAAACCCAAATAGAAGTGAGAAGGTGATTAGGGATGTGTTATCATGGATTAGGGATGAATCCAAGTGTATATATATATATATATATATTTTTAAATATATTTAATAAATTTTCATGTTAGATATAATATTTATAGATCATTGTATATATCAAAAAGTTGCTCTCAAGTTGATTTGTCTAGCTCAGTGAGGTATGTGTATAGTGTGGTCATGAGATTAGTGGTCATGAGATTAGTTTACGAGACATATTACCATTATAGATTATGATATTTTTTTTTGAGGTTATTTTTATTATGTTATATGATATTTTTAATGCATTTTAATTCCTTGATTATTTTCTTCTAGGTGTAAAATTTTAAATTTTCATGACTGTGTTTTGTGGCTAGTTGGCAATTATGAGTGAGTTACTTGCACAAAAGGGTTTGAGTATTTTTTCCCTAAGTTGTGATGTATAAATCATATGATGATGAACCTAATGTCATGTATATTTTCTATATGTAATTTTTTTCTATGGTTTTTTCCCAAAAATATGTTTATGCTTTAGTTGTTTAAGATAGACTTTCTGGGTATGTATAAGCCTAATTATGAACAATACTAATGGTTTGCTTCAAGTGGTGATTAGAGATAAAATGTGTCATGGACCTACGATTATATTATTAGGAGTCTATTTGAGTTACATATGTTATGTTCCTACCATGTGATAATTTTGAGAGTGTTCTGAAGAGTTCAAAGGGTAACGTGTGCTAATGAAGGCCTAATTGAATTATGTCTCCTTAAGGCCTAAAAGGGGTTTTGGTCTAATTGTAATGTTTGATTAATATTTTTGGAATTTATTAAGACCTATTTGATTTAAAAAAATAAGTGGTCAAGTGTTTATGGATTCCCAATAGGTGTATGAGAAAGAGCCTAGTATAAGAACAAGGCCTAATAGACCTAATTTGCTTAGTGAATGTGTGAGTTGAAGCAGAAGATATAAAAATTTGAAGAGATAAAGGAGGTATTTTAGACCATCATTAGGGTGTATATAAACTATCATGAAGATATAAAATGGGTAATGTAGATGACTATCAAGGTCAAATAACCCAATCTCTCTTAAAGAGACATAGTTGAGAGAAGGAACTTAGAAGGCAGTTTGAGAAGGCTAAGAGTGTGAAGATGTGGTCATCATCAGTCAATTGAGAAAAAATATGTCCTAAAGATTATCAATTAAATAATTTGGTTATGTTTTTACTAATTCATCTAGGGGTTGGTGCCTCCTTATAAGTAGGTATTTTTTAAAGCCTAGTGAATTGGGTACTGGGTTGGTGCTCTAAGTGAAGTTGGTGCTTTACTAAATATTGATGTTTGTCTTATAGCACTATAGTCCATTTTAATATATCAATGTTTTTTATTCCCCTTGAGGGTTTACCACTCAAATAAGTGTTCTATGTGTTATTCTCTTATCTCATGCTCATAAATCTTAATGTGTTGCTAGTTCACTATATTATTTTGATAGTTAATGAATGATAAAGTAAAGTTGTAAAAAAATTTAAAGACTAATTCACCCCCCTCTCATTAATAGTGATTATATATTTTTTTTAATCAAATCTTGGTCCTTTGAGGCATGTCTAACAGCTTTAAGGTGATCCTAAGAAGACAAGAATGTCTTTTGATCAATAGGAAAAAGACAATATGTATGATGAAGAAGTCTATTATGATAGTGAAGAAGAAGAAGTTGAAGTAAACCTTGAAGCTAAGATCATAAGTACCATTGATGATTTAAAACATCAAAATAATATTATCAATGATCCTAGGAGTCAATTATAAGGTATAAACACAAGGTTTAAGTGAAAGGAAGTTGAGTATGACTAGTTGAAGATAGAACTAGATTCATTGAAGGTTGAGCATGAGCAGTTCATAGATAAATTTAGAAAGTTTGAGAGAGAGTGTGAGAGGTTATAAAAATTCAAGAGTAATAATTTTAAAAGATAAATCAAACATCCCAATGTAATAAAATACAAGTCATCATGGAACCATGTTAAGTATAGAAATGTTATTTGATATATTTGTCACAATATAGGACACATTGCAAAATTTTGATCTAATAGAGTTAAAAGGCCCACAAGATTCAAAAAGAAATATGAAGATCTATAATACATAAGAAGTATCAAACACTGATATGAAACCCAAAGCAAGTTAGGAGGGATTATATTGAGCTCAAGAGTTAAGATGGACTATTTTCCAAGGAGGAACATAAGACCAAAGAGGATTTTATGATAGCTCAAGATACCTTTCACATTCAAGATGAAAGCATGAAATGTTATATAGATAGTGGTTACTATATCCACATGACAAGAGATAGAAATAAGTTCATCTCATTAAATAATAAGGCTACAAGAACAATGAGGTTTAGAGATAACACAATTGCCAATACAACTGACAAGGGTGTTTTGAGTTTGGATAATAAAAAAAACATGACACAATATGTGTTATATGTGGAAGGTTTGAAATATAACCTACTTATTGTAAGTAAAATGTGAAATTAAATACACACACTAACCTTTCATGATAGAGGGTGTGAGATAAGGAGAGATAAATCATGAAAGTTAATAACCAATGCCAAGAGGATTGAGAACAACTTATATGTATTGAGTGAGATTAAGAAGGAGAGATGTTTCATGAGTAAGATAGATGAAATTAGCTATGGAATAAAATGTTAGCTCATAAAATTTTTAAAAACTTGGTCAATATTAGCACTAAGAATTCTATGAAGAGCATGCCTAAGATCATCGAACCTATAAACATACTTTGTAAGGTATGTTAACATGTTAAGTAGACTAGAAGAAAGTTCAAGTCCAAGGAGTACTCTACTACAAGACCCTTGGAGTTAATACACAATGATATTTGTGGGTCTACAATAATTCAAAGCATTCAAAGAGATAGATACTTCATGTTATTCATTTATGATTACACAACAATGACTTGGGTTTAATTCTTGAAAGAAAAATTGGAAGTTCTTTATAAGTTCAAGGCATTCAAAGATCTTGTTAAAAATGAGAATAATGGAAAGATAAAGTGCCTAATATATGATAGAGGAGGAGATTTTTTATCCAATGATATTTATTAATTTTGTGATGTTCATGGAATAAGGAGACAATTCTCAACAGCTAGGACACCTCAATACAATGGGGTAGTGGAAAGAAAGAATATGATAGTTCAAGAGATGGATAGAACTATGCTAAATGAGTCTATATTATCTGATGGATATTGGAGAGAGGTAGTAAGCATTTTTGTCTAAATTTTTAATAGAATACAAATGAGTACTAATGGAAACAAGACTCCTTATGAACTATAGAAAGACAAAGTTGCCAATGTGGAATAATTTAGAGTGTTTGGGAGCAAATGATTCATCAAAAGAGATGTTGAAGACTTGGGGAAGTTTGATTCTATATCTGATGAAGGCATATTATTTATATACTCATCAATTATTTTATCCTATATATGTTATAACAAGAGACTACAAAAGATAATGGAAAGCACCAATGTGAAGATTGATGAGACAAGGAAATCTCACTCACAGTCAAAGAACACTTTATAGAATCTAGAATTCAAGAATTAAGAGGAGACTATCGAGGTTGATGAGGAATAAGAATAATTTTAAGAGAGATAAGACTCAAAAAGACCCTCAAGATAGATTCAAAGAGATCACCCTAAATCTTAAATCATTGGCAACAAGAATGTAGATATGAAAATAAAGAAAAGACTAGTAAGTAATCTAAATCAAGGTAATTTTTCATCATTATCCAATATTGAACCTAAAAGTCTTATATAAGAAAACAAAAAAACAAAATTAGATAGGTGCTATGAATGAGGAGTTAGACTAAATAGATAAGAATGAGACTTGGAAACTAGTTCCTAGGCCTAAAGTTAAGAATGTCATTGGCACAAAATGGGTGTTTAAAAACAAGTTGAATGAATATGGATAAGTCACCAAGAACAAGGATATATTGGTATGCAATGGATATGCACAAGTTGAAGGGGTAGACTTTGAGGAAACCTGTTCACCAAAAGCAATATTTGAGGCCATTGGATTATTTATAGCATACGCATTATTTAAAGGATTCAAGGTATACTAGATGGATGTCAAATATAATTTTTTGAAAGGGAATTTAGAAGAGGAATTGTATATTGGGCAACCTAAAGGGTTCTCATTATCATATGGCAAAGACTATGTTTGTAGATTGAAAAAAGTTCTCTATGGTCTAAAGCAAGATCCTTGATCTTAGTATGCTAGGCTAGGCAAGTATATGTTAGATCAAGGATTCAAAAGAGAAGTTGCAGATAGTAATATATACATAAAAATAGAAGATGGCCATTAGTTGATAGTAGTTATCTATGTGGATGACATCATCTTTGGTAGAAACAATGAGAACATGACCAAGGCCTTTATAGAGGTGATGAAGAAAGAGTTTGACATATCCATTCTAGGAGAACTATCATTCTTTCTTGAGTTATAAATCATTTATTCTAAAAAAGGTATATTCATATCACAATCCAAGTAAATAAGAGAGATGTTTAAGAAGTTTGAGATGGAATATTTCAAGGTAGTTAATACACCCATGATCATAAGATGTAAGTTGAGCAAGAAAGATGAGTCTTCAAAGTTCAATTAGATGTCATATAGGTTAATGATTGGAAGTTTTTTATACACCACTACCTATAGACCTGACATGATTCAAGTACTAGGTCTTATGGGAAGGTTTAAATTAAATCCAAAGGAGAATCATCTGCAATAAATCAGAAGGATACTTAGGTATTGTTGACCAATTTTGAATTTTAGGTCAAATTGGGGAACCCTTAGGTAAAAACTTGAGTTTTAAGTGTTTTAATGGTCTAATACATATGTCAAAAGGTGTTTTATAAGTTAATTAATGTCACTTAATGTTTTACTAGGCTTGGTCATTAATTATTGTAGTCTCTTTAGTCATTTTGGGTCATTTTAAGGTTAAAAAGGGTGCATTTAATGAGTTATATAAATTTATTAGGAATTTTTAAGGTTAAAAAATGTGATTTCATGTCCCATGTGTCATTAAAGGTTTTAATCAATTGACATAACTGAGAAGTGTTAGGTTCATCAAAAGAAAAGGTAGTTTTCTTGAGAATAGAGAAGAAAATGGCACATGTATAGCCCATGGGGAATTGTGACACATGGAAAAATCTCATGAAACATCCCTTAATATTTCCAAAACTCATCCCAATGTTTTATTTATTCTAGAAGTGCTATTTTTGGCCCAAAACCATTATGCTCCATCTTTACTTTCTTAGACATGCAAAAGTGACCTTCAAATTTTTGCTCAATATAGACAGCTAAATAAGTTTCAAGTTAAATTATTTTGGGAGGTTTTATTAAAATTATACACCTTAATTTAAATATAAATATTTTTAATAATTATGTCTTGTTCTTCATGAACCATCCTCATGAAGCTGACTATATTTTTCTGCCTACTTATCTATGTACCCTATATGTTTTAATCTTGTTTGGAAAAGTCCATACAATCCAATTTATAATATTGGTTATAAATTATTTTTAATCCTATATATAATGTTATACATTATTTTTTTCACATTTATAATTGAATATATGAGCCAACCAACTTAGTTTACAAGGAGTGAAGGAGTGGAGTTGCAGTCATTTTTTCCAATTATTTGGGTTTTCTCTTGTTTTATATTTTCAAAATGAAGTGAATTCATTTATGATTTATAATAAATGTATTTTATTAATATACAATTAAAAATCTAACTTATAAATCACTTCAACATCCAAGAGAGTAAGTAAATGTATAAAATGGTCATCTACAATAGTTGTATGGATTGCCATTTCTTGGAGGAGCATGAAAAATGTTTTTGAACATCCTCTAATTTTTGGAGGGTAATAAAATGTTTTTTAATAATTTTTAATAGGTTTTAAGTGGGTTGGATCAACTAGATAAGAAATAAATGGTCTTGGAGCAAACTTGTGACATTTTGGGACAATTTTCCAAAATTATCAAAACAGAGGTCCAAGCCCATTTTTTAAGTTTCCCATACAAGTTTGTATTTAGTACCAAGACCTATAATTATAATAATATTAAATTTATCACATATGACTATAATTTTTAAAGATAAGATAAGTGTATAGGTTGAATAATGTTTTTTTCTTAAGCCCTCGAGTTGTTTTTTAGGACACTGAAATCACTCAATGTTATCTATAGCCAATACACGACTTATCAAAAATTGAAAGCATAGGAAAGGTTTTGAGATATTTAGGAGGTATTTAATTATTTTATTTAAACCATAAATTCAACCATTATGTATTGATCCATTAATATAAACAAGACACTCTAATCCTAAATAAGACCTAAACATAGCACCTACAGCCAATATACACAGTTGTAGATGAGGAAGGAGATGCATTGAATAGTCAAGGTGAGGTTGGAGGTATTTTTGATACACTTATTGATTTTTTTTAAAGATAAGGTTAGTTTAAATGGTTTTAAGAGATAAAATATATAATAATATAAAAGAGAGGTCAAATTACATCCTAAACCTGCTACATACACCTATAGCCAGTCCTAAAAGAGGAAAACACAATCTTGTAAACCAAAAGGAAGGAAAGAAGTCCTAAAGAATGTTTTGATTAATTTTAATATTGAAACATGATTTGGGAATGGAATATACATCATGGAGATACTAATGACACTTTAACACCCTACTTGCACAAAAGGAGGTGGAGACAGTCTGTACAATAACCTAAATGCCCACCTATAACCAACTATAGGAGCACACACTCTATAGAAGGAGTTTGAACATTAAGTCACCCATGTTGGGCTGATTAAAAATTATGATAAATAAACTATATTGTTTCAAGGAACACTTTTCATAAGTTTCAAAGATAATGGTGGTCTATAAGTCTTTTTACCTTTAAAGAAAGTCAACCACTATTGACTATGACACAATTAGTAACATAAGGAGTTATGTTCAAACATTAGAAATGCATAAGAGATGGGTAATTTGAAATAAAATAATAATTAAATGAATATAAATATCTAAAAGGTTTATAAATTTATTTATCATAGATTTTAGGGGGTAAAAGTCATCTATAGAGTTACTTACAATCACCTATAGGTGATTGTAGGTAAATAGTTAGCAGAGACAATATGTCTAAGGGACATTTTAGGATTTTAAAAAATTAATATTAAGTTTAAAATATTATAAAACATCATGTAAACCTTATTAATATATCTAAACATTTCTTCAATTCCTAACTCAAGCATAAACACCTACAGACAGGGTCAAAAGTGGTAGAAACATAGTCAAAACATAGTGGGTTGACAATGAGTAAGGGTTGTTTCTTTTGAAGTTGGAACTATAGTTATATGAAATAAATGATATTTTAAAATAACAATAATGCTCATATAATTCTCATATTATCCTCATGATGAGTATAATATATATAGTTATGACCCCATAATGCAAAGCATAGTCCACTTTAGAAATTCTTGCAAACAGTCCTTATGCATAGAAACTAGTTTTGGAACTTGAATCTTTGGAAGGTCATATGAGATGAAAAAGATATAAATTTTTTCCATAGGGTAGTTATAACATATATTAAATCATTCAATTCTTTTTTTCCCATACAAATAGGGGAAGTGCCCTTTATTTTATCTCTGGATAAGGGGCACTTCCTTAGGTACATAAGCCTGTAATCTTGAGGAATAGGACAAAAGGATAAATTAGAAGATAATAATACTATTAAAAATGTTTATGAAGTTTTAATAAACCTATAAAAACATGGTAAATCAATAAAATAATAATTATTTTTAATAGGAAGGTCTAAGCCCTTAGGGGTTACAATTAAGCACACTAGGCAGTTTTTGGCCCAATGCCCAAATGAAGGGTCATTCACACTTATGGACATAATTATGATTTATAAATTATTATAAAATGTTTATTGGATGACTATAGGTGTGTTTTATCTATAAATATGCAATAAAAACCAACAAATTTCATTTTGAGCTCTAAGTTGCAGACATACCTATTGAACAAGGTTTAGGCCAAGGCCAAATGGGGGGTCATTCACCATTATAGAGTGAGATGTGAATTATAATTAATTTAGGAATATTTTTATGTTTAATTAAAAAAATTTCAATATATTAGAGGTAAAAAAACACAAAGAATCCATTATTTTACTCAAAAACCAACTCAAGCTTATTGGAATGGAGGAAGGAACTCGATAGGTCAAGTTCAAATGCTCACATATTTTGGTAGGGTTTTCATGGAGGAAAAAGGATTTTAAGTATGTTTATGAATGTATTTAAATATGAATCTATTTAATTTTTTGGAAAATTCAATGTTAGGTTCTTATGAACAAATCTTAAGAGTGGAAACATGCCTAAAACACTTGTTAAACCATTGCAAGGACCAGTTTGGAGAAATGAAGTTGGATAGATGAATTAATGGAATATTTTGAAAATTAAACATATTTTAAGTTTCATAAGACTCACTAAAGCTACCCCCATGCTTTTTGGTTATACAAACTTGTACAGGCAAGGTGCAAAATAGGTTGTTATTAACATTTTTATGCATTGCGTAGGCTATAGGAGGATTATAAAGATGAAATAAAGTTTATAGGGAATAATTATACTTATTATAACTCCATATGGTCATTTAATTCAACTAAAAACCCATAAGTTTCCAAATGAGGTGCTTCATCTAAGGCAGTCAAAACTGGCCTAGTGGACAAACTAGTGAGAAGGGTGGAAAAATTCATGTGAGTTGATTTTAAATCATTACTAATGCCTATAATTACATGTAGGTTATTTAAATTTATCATCCAATACCTCCCATAAATTTTCATGATAAACTTATCTCTTTTTAGAAGCCAAAGGTGTAGGGTGCATAAAGGAAGGGTTTTGTAGAATGTAGATGATGATAGTTCCTTTCCAGATGATTCCAAAGGACCATGCATGAAAAAAATTCATGAATATTCATGTATGAATTAAATAAATTTAATTCCAATTAATTTACCTTTTCTTAATCAGTTATGAGGCATTAAAACAAGGTTAATAATGAAGGCAGTTTTTCCAAGCCAATACAAGAACTTTCATGCCAATTTTCATGAATTTTATGAATTGTATAGAAACTTGGGATCTTGAACTTGCATGGTTCTTCCAATATCCTACTATCATGCACAATTAACTTATTCTCTTATTTTAAAAGTGTCTTTGTGACCCTTGAAATTCTCTCTTCTTTTCTCTCTCTCTCAAGTTCTATAAGAACTAGCCATTTTGGCTATTGTAACTTATGCTCCACCTGAGTATGATAAAGCCATAATAAATTACATACCATTTGATTAGTAGGACTACTAATGTTTTAAATCTTCATGAATATTATTATTTATTTCTAATTTAATGTTGGATCTTGCTTAGTGAAGACTATGGATTCCTTAGCATGTTGTCTCATTCTTGATTCCTATTTGTAGTTGGAAAAATTATTCTTGTAAGCCATGTGAAGTGTTCTAGTAAATGTCAAGGATTAAGTGAGTTATTATTTTCATTAGTTAAATTTAAGGCCTCTTTTCTAATTTTCCTAGCTTTGCACATTCATCCATAACCTCATAATGTAACATTGATTGAGAAGATGTAGATTAGAGAAGTGTATGTTCAGTTTGATCCTTGATTTCATAATGTAACATGCAGGTGGTTGGAAGTCATCACATTTTTTGGTTTATCACCTCAATTATATTATTTTGGTTTTATTTATCTCTCTCCATTTTCTCCCCAAAATTTAAGTGTAGTTGTGATCCAAAGTGGTACATCAAGGGAGCTAGTCCTATCTAGAGATTCACCTCATCCTTAGGCTACCCACAAGCCTAGAGGTGTTTCCATTGTTCCACTTGGATGAGGAGAGATTTTTCATCTCATATAAGGTTTAAAATCCAAGTGAAAACATTTTTTGGCATGCCCAGTGGGACTCTTGGTCCAAGAGATTGGAAGATTTTTGGTGTTGTCTTTCAACAATCAGCCTTTGGAGGCATCTATTCAAGCATCAGTGGTGACTCTAAAAATACATTAGCTGGTCAAGTAGCTATGTTTCCTTTTAAATATTATTGGTAATAATTTTATTTATATTCTTTCTTTCAATGAGGTTTCATGGCTAATTTTGGTGTTGAGATTTGTCTTACACAAATTGGTGAGACATTTAAAAGCTTGTGTCATTCCCTATCAACAAGAGCAAGTTATTAATTATCCTTGGTGTGATCCTTAACAATCTTGTAATGACTATTTTAAACCCTATAATGATCCTTATTATCACTATATCCATCCTTGTCATGATTTTTATCCATTCTATAGCCAACCTCCTCAATGTTTTTCTCCTCGTAGTCAACCTAGTCACTTCTCAAGTCAATCCATTTCCACCTTTTAGAAAAATATTTTGGGATATGAAAGGTACATGTTGGAGCTTGATAATATAAGAGGATTTGGTAAAGATTTTCCTATTCATATTTTTTATAATGTGATAGATACATTAAATTTGGTCAAAATAGAGTGGGGACCTATTGAGAGAGCCAATTGGCAAAGGCTCACAAATGAGATGCTTGATGTGAATGGCCTAGTTTCTTCCTTAGAGGATAGGCTAAAAATTCATGAAAGACAACCTCACCAAACCTATCATACTTCATAGTTTCTTCCCTAAATTTCCTATCATCCATATTTGATCCCTACTCAAGAGCCCAATCAAGGACATCAAAGTCATCCTTTTCCCAATCAATTGGAAGAGAGAGTTGAAAAGAGAAACCTTGTTTTTGAAACTAATCTTGATAGGAAAATTGAGTTAGATAATATTCATATGCAGCAGTACATGTTAGAAACAAAGGAATTTTAATTCAAGCCCTCATTTCCCTCTCACATTGCATCCCCACCACCTCAAAAAGAGATTTTTAATCCTAACATCCTAAGCTGGAATAAGATAGTGGAGTCATGGGGAAAGAAAGAGGACAAAAGTATTGAAAAAGAGTGTGAGTTTGAGGAGCTTGAACCTATACAAATACCTCCCAACCTTACTCAAGAAAAGACTTATTATCCTAAAATTATAAGTTGGATTAAGATAGTGGAGTCATGGGGAAAGAAAGAAGATAGAAGCATTGTTAAGGAGTCTGAAGTTGAGAATGAATTTGATCCTTTGCAAGTATCTCCCACCCTTATTCAAGAATCTTCTTGTGTTCCATGTTGAGTTGTGGAGCTAAAAGCTTCATCAGATGAGCAAATGTAGAGGTTGTTAGAGTTACACAGTCATCGACATCGGTCAAGATCGACCGAATTCGGTTAGGGATCGACCGACATCAGTCATATGCAGACAGACAGAGACTGACATCAGTCACCTGTGTGTTTCTAGAACTACTCTAATTTTAGATGAACAGTGAGTTTGCATGTAAAGACTAATTTTAGTCTTGAGTTTGTGTTTCTAATTATTGTTTATTTTGGGATCTATTTAAGAGACCCATTGGGCTGTATTGTAATCAGGACTAAGAAGGATTAGATCCTCAAGTGTAAGATCTAGAAGGTATGCAAGAGTGCAAGATCAGGAAGATCTATAAGTAAGCAAGGTCAGTTGATCTGCAGGGTAGCAAGATCAAGAAGATTTGTGGGTGTGTGTGTGCAAGATCAGTTAGATCTGTGGGGTAGCAAGATCAAGAAGGTCTATGGATGAGAGTAGGCAACAACAACCATTGGGTTGATTGTCACTGGAGGGAACAACTCAGTATTGAGTTGGTTGTAATTTATTGAGAGAGAGAGAACTCTTGAGGGAGAATTACTATACGCCTAAGAGGTGTGGGAAGAAGAGGTTTGTTCATTGTATTTCCTTTTGGAATAGTGTTAATATAGATTGTATTGTTTCTTGTATCACCTATTATTTGTTGTTTTTGAATTTTAGTTACTTATTACTTCTGGTTTAAATTCCATGTTTAGTTGCTTATACAATAGTAATCAATTGTACTCTTAGGAGAGGATCCTGACATTCCATTTCAGCCCTCATGTATTACCCATACTCATGATTATTACTATAAGATTAAAAATATAATTTTTAAAGAGAACCTATCCAATAAAATTGAAGAGTTAGAGGTAAAGATGAAATTGCTAAGTCAAGGTGTGATGGAAGCTTTAGACCCAAAAGAAGATCTTATGCCTAAACACACCCCATCCACTCTTCCTAAAGAGATTCCTCAAGCTAAATAATATGTGAATGATGTGGGTTTTAAGTGGAAGTAAGAAAACCAAGTTTTTTTATCCCAAGGTCTACCTCTCTTTCCTCAAGAGCTTCCAAAATAATCCCCTACATTCTATTCATAATTTAATTTTGAGTTATATGTGCCACATCCACCAACTAGTTCATCTTTTAATAACCCCATAAAACTTTTCCTTGATGTAACTATGGTATGGGAACCTAAATAGGATCATTTTCTTGATAAAAAATTATAACTCTTGCTTGAAGAAAGTCTAGCTCATTGGTAGCCTCTTTGGACTAAGTCACATGACTTCAAAATGTCTAGTCTTGAAATCACAAAGAAGGAGAAAGAAATGGAGGATATTACAGCCCTTGTTAACCAAATTAATATTATATAAGTTAATATGAAACTTGATATCCCTCAATAGGTCCTAATTGATGAATAAGAGGTGGTCTCTTATGTTGAAATTTTTGATTGGGCTGATGAGGAAGAACCTTCTCCTTTTTTCAAAGAGGAAGAAATGAACATTATATCTTCCATCACTTTTCAAGATATCATGGATGGAAAAGAATGAGCTCCACACCATCCTTTGGATGAAATATTGAAATAATTAGATCATGATATACTCTTCTTCAAGGAGGTTATGATCTATTTAAAGATGGAGAAGGCATCCTTGGTACTTAAGTGAGTATGCAAAGGAAAGGTAATCTTTCAAATTTGTCCTTTCAAGAAGCATATACATTTGATGATGATATGTTTGAAGTAATAAATATGGGATATCATCCTATAAATTATTTGGTATAAACACATCATCTCTTGAAGGATGAAACAAGCTCCTATTGGCCTCAATCTTCTAAGAAACAAGAAACCAATCCTCTTGAAGCCATGCTTACAAAGAAGTTGCAAGTTGGCCATGAGATGAAGAGTGGGAAGTAGTATGACATATGTGAAAATTTTAAAGAGGAATATATCTACATTATATACCTATTTAAGGATGATCTACTTGAGATCATATCAAGTACAGTGCCAAGGAATGAGTTTGATCCACAAAGCACCCAATCCAAGGAGAAACATGCTTGGCACTATGTTTCATCTCACCATGAAGATGATTCAAGAAGTTTTTATTTTGATCCTAGAAAGGAGGTATGTTTTGTTTCTAGTTATGCAAAATAGTTTTATTTTTTATTCCCCTAAGTTCTTTGAGTACATGTGGATGTTTGCTTTGTTAGTGTATTCCCTTTATTTTGTGTGGTTGAGGTAATCAAGTGGTCTTATCTTGATCAAAGCCTATGGTAAATTTTCTATTTTTCTATCTCAAACTTCATATTAATCCTTAATCCCAATGGAATGATAAGGCTATTGGTCTAGTTAGCATAGAAGGCATGCTACCCATATGAGTCACCAGTTTGTTAACTAATTTTGACTTTTAGGTCAAATTGGGACACCCCTAGGTAAAAACTTGAGTTTTAATCATTTTATGGGTATAATACATATGTAAATTTTTTTTTATAGGTTAATTATTGTCACTTAATGTTGTACTAGCCTTGGTCATTAGTTATTTTAGTCTCTTTAGTCATTTTGGGTCATTTTGAGGTCAAAAAGGGCACATTTAATGAATTATATAGATTTATTGGGAAGTGTGAAGGTTAAAATGTGATTTCACATCCCATTTGTCCTTATAGGTCTTAATCAAATGAAATAACTAAAAAGTGGTAGGTTCATCAGAAGAAAAGGTAGTTTTCTTAAGAAAGGAGAAGAAAATGGCACTTGTATGACCCATGGGAAGTGTGCCACATGAAAAAATATCATGGAACATCACTTCATCTTCAAAGAACTCATACAAACATTTTATTTTCTCTATAATTTCAATTTTTGGCCCAAAACCATTTTGCTCCATCTTTGCTTTCCTAGACATACAAAAGTGACCTTCAGATTTTTAATTAGTATGAACAACTAAAAAAAGTTTCAAGTCAAATTATTATGTGAGTTTGTATTAAACTAAAATACCTTAATTTAAATATAAATATTTTTAATAATAGTGTCTTTTACTTCATGAACCATCTTGATGAAGATGACTATATATTTATACCTACTTATTTGTGCACCCTATAGGTTTTGAACTTGTTTGGGTAGGTCTGTACAATACAGTTACTAATATTGTTTATATATGATTTTTTATCTTTTATATCATGTTATCCATGATTGGTTTCACATTTGGACTTGATTTGATTATCCAACCAACTCAATTTGTAAGGAGGTGAGGAGTGGAGTTGCAGTCATTTCTTCCAATTGTTGGTGTTTTCTCTTATGTTATGGTTTCAGAATGAATTTAATTGATGTATTATTTCTCATAAATTTATTTTATTCATATTAAATACCAAATATAACTTCAAAATCCACTTCAAGAGCCAAGAGAGCAAGTAAATGCATAAAATGGTCATCTACCTTAGTTGTGCAGCCTATCATTTCTTAGAGGAGAATGAAAAATGTGTTTGAACATCCTCTAATGTTTTGAGGGTCAAAAAATGTTTGGTAATAATTTTTAATAGGGTTTAATTTGGTTGGAGTAATGAGATAAACAATAAATGGTCTTGGAGCAAACTTGTGACATTTTGGGACAATTTCCCAAAATTGTCAAATTAAAGGTCCAAGCCCATTTTTAAAGTTTCCCATAAAATTTTTCATTTATTCCCAAGACATATAAGTATAATAATATTCAATATCTCATAGAGGCCTATCATGTTACAAAATAAGAGAAGTGTAGAAGTTGAATAATATGGTTTTCTTAAGCCCTCAAGTTGCTCTCTAGGGCACTAAAATCACTCAGTGATATCTACAACCAATAGAGGACTTGTCAAAAATTGAAAGCACAAGAAATGTTTTGAGGTATTTAATATTTCTTAAATTTTTTTTATGTAAACCATTCACTCCACCATTGGTTCATGATCCACGATCCATGATCCAATATACACAGTTGTAGATGAGGAAGGATATGCATTGAATAGTCAAGGTGAGGTTGGAGGTATTTTTGATACAATTATTGATTTTTTTCAAAGATAAGGTGAGTATAAAATGGTTTTAAGAGATAAAATATCTAATAATATAAAATAGAGGTCAAATTACATCCTAAACATGCTACATAAACCTATAGCCAGGCCTAAAAGAGGAAAACACAGTCTTGTAAACCAAAAGGAAGGAAAGAAGGCCTAAAGCATGTTTTGAGGAAGTGTAAGCATGAAAAATGATTGAGGAATGGAATAGACATCATGGAGATAATTATGACATTTAAATACCCTACTTGCATAAAAGGAGGTGGAGATAGTCTATGTAATAACCTAAATGCCCACCTATAGCCAACTATAAGAGCACACAGTCTATAAGAGTTTGAACATGAAGTCACCCATGTTGGGCTGATTAAAAATGATTATAAATACCTTAGATATTTTAAAGTAACATGTTTCATAGGTTTCAAAGATAATGGTGGTCCAGAAGTCCTTTTACCTTTAAAAAAAAGTCAACCACTGTTGATTGTGACACAGTCAGTAACATAAGGAGTTATGTTCAAGCATTGACAATGCATAAGAGATGGGTAATTTGAAATCATAAAAAAATTAAATGAATATAAATATCTCAAAGGTTTCTAAATTTATTCATACATATGTTTTGGGGGATAAAATTCATCTATAGAGTTACCTACAGTCACCTGTAGGTGACTGTAGGTAAACAATTATAGAGACAATATGTCTAAGGGACATTTTAGGATTTTAAAAAGTGATATTAATTATAAAAAATAATAAACCATCATGTAAACCTTATTAATATATATAAACATGTATTCAATTCCTAACTCAAGCATAAACACCTACAGGTAGGGTCAAAAGTGGTAGAAACACAGTCAAAACACAATGAATAAGGGTTATTAATTTCGAAGTTGGCATTGCACTTATATGAGATAAATTATATTTTAACATAACCAAAATTGACTTATAATTATCATATAATCCTCATGATGTATATAAACATCAAATTTATGACCCCATAATGCAAAACATAGTCTACTTTGGAAATTCTTACACACAGTCCTTGTGCATAGAAACTAGTTTTGGAACTTGAAGCTCTGGAAAGTCATATGAGATGAAAAAGAGATAAATTTTTTATATAGGGTAATTATAACCTATATAAACTCATATAATCCTTTTTTTTCCATACAAATTGGTAAGTTGCCTCTATTTTTTCTTAGACAAGGGGCACTTCCCTAGGTACATAAGCATGCATTCTTGAGGAATAAGACAAAAGGGATAAACCAAAAGGTAGGGATACTATTAAAAAGGTTTATGAAACTATAATAAAACCATAAAAACATGTTAAAATAATAAAATAATGAGTATTTTCAACATTAAGCTCTAAACCCTTAGGGGTTATAGTCAAGCACACTAGGCAATTTTTGGCCTAATGTCCAAATGAAGGGTCATTCACACTTTTGGCCATAAGTATGATTTTTAAATTGATTTAACATGTGTTATGGGATGAATAAAGGTTTTTTTAAGATATAAAGAGGCAAGGAAAACCATCAAAGGTCATTTTGAGCTCTAAGTTGTAGACAAACCTATTGAACAAGGTTTAGACCAAGGCCAAATGGTAGGTCATTCACCATTCTAGCATGATATGTGAATTAAAATTAATTTTTGAATTTTTTTATGGTGAATTAAAAATTATTAAATATTTCATAGGTAAAAAAAACATAAGGAATCCCTTTTTTGACTCAAGAGTCAACTCAAAATTGTTGGAATTGAGGAAGGAGCTCGATAGGTCAAGTTCAAATGATCCCATCTTTTTATAGGGTTTTCATGGAGGACATAGGAGTTTAGGGATGTTGATGAAGGTATTTAAATATGAATTTTTGTAATTTTTTTAAAAATTAAATGCTAGGTTTTAATGAACAAACCTTAAGAGTGGAAACATGCCTAAAACCCTTGTTAAACCATTACAAGGACTAGTTTAGAAAAATGAAGTTGGATAGGTGATTTAATGGAATATTTTTACCATGAAATATATTTTAATTTTTATATTACTCACTCAATCTACCCCCCCCCCCCCCCCCCCCCCATGCTTTTTGTTTGTACCTACTTGTAGATACAAGGTGCAAAATAGGATTTTATTAACATTTTTATACATTGTGTAGGCAATAAGAGGAGTTTAAAGATGAAATAAAGTTTTGAGGGAATATTTATACTTATTATAACTCCAAATGGTAATTTAATTCCTATTAAGAACTCCTAATTTTCCAAACAAGGTGCTTCATCTCAGCGAGTCAAAACTAGGCTAGTGGACAAACTAGTGAGAAGGGTGGAAAAAATCATGTGAGCTGATTTGAAAGCATTCCTGATGCCTCTAAGGATATGGAGGGTGTTTATATGTGTCATACACTCCATAAAATATATATTCATGAGAAATTTATCTCATTTTGGAAGCCAAGTGTGAAAGGTACATGAAGGAAGGGTTTTTTGGACTACAAATGATGATAACTCCTTTCTAGATGATTCCAGAGGACCAAGCATGCAAGTAATGCATAGAGAGGCATGTATAAAATAAATACCTATCATTAAAATAATTTTACATATTCATAATTATTTATGAGGTATTACAATAAGGCTAATCATGAAGGTAGCTTTTTTGAGCTAATACAAGAACTTTCATGCCATGTTTCATGAATTTTATGCATTGTATGGACACTTGGGCTTCCTTACCTTGCATGGTTCATACCATATCATATTTTTATGCACATGTTAATAATTATATCATATTTATATGTTTATTTTTGACCCTTAGACTTATTTTTTCTTCTCTCTCTCAAGTTCTGTAAGAACTAACCATTTTAGCCATTTTAACTTATGCTCCACCTGAGTATGGCAAAGCCTTGCTCAATAACATACCATTTGATCAATAAGAGTATTGATGTTTTACCTATTCGTGACTATTATTAGTTTGTTTTAATTAAATTTTTTATCTTTCTTAGTGAATACTATGGATTATTTATCACATTGTCTCATTCTTGCATCCTATTTACAATTGGAAAACTTCTTCTTGTAGGGAATGTGAAGTGTTATAGGGAATGTCAAGGATTGAGTGAGTTATTATTTTAATTAGTGCCAAAAAATTCCTCTTGTACAATCCTCCTATCATTTCAAATTCATCCATAACCTCATAATGTAACATTAATGTGAGAAGATACAGATTGGAGAAGTGTATGTTCAATTTGTTCCTTGATTTCATGTGTAACATGTAGCTAGTTAGAAGTCATAACCTTATTTTGTGTATCACCTCCATTAGGTTAATTTGATTTTCTTTATCTATATCCTTTTTCAGCCCCCAAATTTAATTTTATTTGTGATCTAAAGTGGTACATCAAGGGAGCTATCTCTATCTAGAGATTCACCTCATCCTTAGGTTACCCACAAGCCTATAGGTGTTTCCATTGTGCCACTTGGATGAGGAGAGATTTTACATCTACTCAAAGGGTTAAAATGAAAGTGGAAATTATTAATCACATGATACAATGAGAGGGGGGTGAATAAGTATATCATATATCTTATTTCTTAATCAAATTCTTTTTCTTTAACCACTTAACCACAAATTCAAGAGAGAGAGAGAGAGAGAGAGAGAGAGAGAGAGAGAGAGAGAGAGAGAGAGAGAGAGAGAGAGAGAGAGAGAGAGAGAGAGAGAGCAGATTTTTATGTGGAAACCCAAAGTGGAAAAAACCATGGAGAACAATCTCAAATATATGAATGAATACCAAATTAGATTACAAAGTTAAAAATCACCAACTTGTATGAGTACCAACCCCTTTTTTGAGCACCAACACAAAAAATATTTGTGAGCACCAACCCATAGGAGCACCAACCCCTCTTGTGTACAAAACACAACTATCTCTCAATGTTTCTTACTCAAAAAATGATAAAAATATACAATATATCTTGTTTTTCTCTCTTTGAAAACAAATACAAACCATGCACTCTCTTGCATATTAAAAATTGCTTCTCAAGCCTTTATTTATATTTTTCCAAATGGACTTTGGAATTCACCCTTTGTGACCCTTCAATCCTCATGGAAAATGGTGCAAAACTTTCATGACCCTTAGTATCCTTGCATTTGAAAAGTCATATGGTGACCCTTAATAAGCAAAATCATACTTTCTTCTTTTGTATTTATCTTGGTGACTTTTCATATTCCTCAAAGTGTCCCTTCATGGAAAAATAAACCATACCCTCTTTTGTCTTCACGTGGTGACTCTTAGAATTCCTCAAAATGACTCTTCATGGGAAAATGCATCTCATTCCTCTTTCATCTTTTACACCATGACTCTTTGACTTCTCCATGGGCCCTCTTTTGACTTATATGCAACCAAAAATATATTCATTAATATTAAATAAATATTAACACACATTAGCCAAGATATGAATATTAAAAACACCATTAAATGCAATGGGGCCTTTATCACCAATAATGCTAGACCTTTGACATAAATGACAATAGTTCCAATGTAAATATGTATCTTAAGGGTAATCTCAAGGGGACTATGTAGTATAGACTATGGTATCCAAAAATCAAGGAGTTCAATTTGATAGCCTACACAAATGTAGATTAGGCAGGAAGTATAGATGATAGGAAGAGTACTAGTGGAGGAGCCTTCTTCTTAAGTGGGTGCCTAATATCATGGATGAGAAAGAAACAACCAATAGTATCATTGTACACTTGTGAGAATGAGTAAATTATATTGGCTTCATGTTTCACATAGTTCTTATGGATGAGATAGACCCTAAATGACTACAAGGTGGAGTATGATGGTCCTATCCCTATCTATTGTGATAATACAAGTGTTATAAGTGTTTCAAAGAACCATGTTATGAACTTAAAAACTAATAACATTACCATAAAGTATCATTTTATAAGAGATCAGGTAAGTGAAAAAAGTTTAAAACTTGAATATGTCTCTACATAGGATCAGATTACAAACATCTTGATTGAACCACTTCCAAAGGTAACTTTTGAACACCTAAGATAGGAATTGGATGTAATTCTTGACCCTAACAATCATTGAAAAAGTCAAGTACTTATGGGGAGATAATAATGTTCATTATCTCCAAGAACAAATGAGTTGTTCCAAGAAGGTATGCATGGAGATAGGGGAGCATGTTTGTATTTTGTCTCATAAACTCATAAGTCCTATGTGTTGAGTATTTTGTTTCCAAGGAGTGTGATTCGAAGAGTTATAGACATCAATTTATAATTTATGTCAAAGGGGGAGAAATACCAGAATGGGGAAATAAGAATGATCAATATATAGTATTTTTTTCCATCAATGACAAAGGGGGAGATTGTTGAGCAGTGTTCCTATTGTTGAAGTTTGGCATTGATGTTGTCATTTATGTCAAAGGTTCTTAAGAAAGGTGTTCATGAGGTCATTAAAGAATGTTCTTTTTTGATAAAATAATTGAGAGTTATTCCATTGTTTGAGTATCAATAAATTAATGTGGTCAAGGTGTAGAAACATCAAGGATTATTTCAAAGTCAGTTGTCTTACTTCAAGTACTTGAGAAGCCTAGTCATGACACTGGTCATTATATGAAGAGACCTTGCGAGAAGGTACAAACTTGGTTACCTAATGAAATGGATGCATGGAGGCATAATAGTATATATTAGGTTTTTTCATCATTCATATGAGTCATTGGATCACTCATGAGATTCTCATAGTAAGCCTATATGTGTAATACCTACAAACCTAATATACAACTAGACCACCTCTAGACTCTGCTTGGCCTAATAAGGTATCATGATCTATTTAAAATACATATGAAGGATGTTTGACATTTTTTGAGTAATGTGAGATGTTGTGTGAGCATGTAATTAATGTGGAGATTGCATGTAAAGAAGATTGTAATTTAGTTTCAAGGCTTAATGTAGTTTGCAGGTCAAGGTCTAAGAAAATAAAGAGAGAGATGGTGGCCAAATGAGGTATGAGATTCATATTTAAAAATAAGAATTATAATGTGAGAAATTTTAGTGGTGATATATATTTTACCATGTGTTTTGACCAATTTGAGGTCAATTTTGCATGAAAAGGCATGAAAAGTGGTTTTCGGGTCTCTCAAGTGCACAGAATGAAGGGTTCTCAACCCGAAAAGGACTTTCAAGTGTTCATTGGTATGTGTAATCTTTTCATTGGAACTTGAGATAGTGAGGAGAGATGGGTAAGGGTCCTAGATAATATCTCCAAGCATTATTTTTATAAATGATGGGTAGTATTTTTTGAATAATCATTAACACCAAAAATAATGTTAACCCTCTCTAAAACCCTAACATTGACCCAATGTGAAAGATATTGTTAAATAAATCCTAGAATAGTATAAAATGAATATAAAACTATTTTATCATGTATTTAATTCTCCCAAGCACTTGCAGGTGTGATTTGTTTATCAGGTGAGTGAGTAGACCCTATATGAAAGGCCTTATTTCTTAGAGATTTATTGTAGTAGTCATAGTTGACAAAGTTAAAGTTGTTAAATTGATGTAATACAAATATTGAGACTTTTATTTAATTTAATTTTTGGTTTTTGATTATGTTATATCCCTTAGGTGTGCTAAATTGGTCATACAAGTTGACTAATCACTAACACGCCTAATGGTGCAAATAATGAGAAACTCAAACAGAAGTGAGAAGGTGATTAGGGGCATGTTATCATGGATTAGGGTTGAATAAATGTGAATGGATATGTTTTTAAATATCTTTAATAAATTTTCATGTTGGATAGAAGTTTTCAAGATCATTGTATATATCAAAATGTTGCTCTCATGTTGACTTGTCTAAATCAATGAGGTCTATGTATAGTGAAGTCATGAGATTACTCTAAAATAACAATATTACCATTAGATATTATGATATTTTTGTTTTAGGTTGTTATAATTATGTTTTAATATATTTTTAATTCATTTCAAGTCCTTGATTGTGTTCTTTTAGGTGTCATAAGTTCAAATTTTTATGACTGTGTTTTGAGGCTAGTTGGTAATTTTGAGTAGGCTACTTGCAGAGAAGGGTTTGAGTAATTTTTACCTAAGTTATGAAGTATAAATCATATGATGATGAAATTGAGTTAATTTTTTTATGTGATTATTTTCCATGGTTATTTGTAAAAATTATGTTTATGCTTCAGTTGTTCAAGACATACTTTTTGGGTATGTACAAGCCTAATTGTGAACAGTACTAATGGCATGCATCAAGTAGTGATTGGAAATAAAAGGAATCATGGAACTAATATGAGTTTATTATGGTTATATTTTAGTGGCATATGATATTTTCCTAATGTGTGATAATTTTGAGAGTGTTTTAAGGATTTTAAAGGGTAACATGTGTTAATGAAGGCCTAATTGAATTAGGCCTCTTTAAGGCCTAAAACGGGTTTTGGTCCTATATTTTATGAAAAACCTATTGTAATGTTTGATTAATATTTTTTTCATGTCCTAATACCTATTATATTGAGAATATAAGTGGGAAAGTGTGTCTGGCTGACCAAGAGGTGTATGAGGAAGAGCCTAGTATAAGAACAAGGCCTAATAGGCCTAATTTGCTAGTTAGTGAATGTGTGAGTTGAAGCAAAAGATGTAACACTTTGAATAGATAAAGGAGGTATTTTATACCATCATTAGGGTGTATATAAAATATCATGAAGATATAACAAGGGTAATTTACATGAATATCAAGGTCAAATGACCTAATCTATCTTGAAGAGACATAGTTGAGTAAAGGAGCCTAAAAGGCAATTTGAGAGGGATAAGAGTGTGAAGAGATAAAGAGGTGGTCATAATTAGTTAGTTTAGAAAAAATATGTCCTAAAGGTGATTAAGGAAATCATGTGGCTGATTTGGTGTTGATTCATCTAGGAGGTTGTTATCTAATTGTAAGTAGGTGCTTGATAAAGCCTATTCAAGTGGGTGTTTGGCTAGTTGGGGTTGATGCTCCAAGTGAAGTTTGTGATTAAATAAATATTGATGTTTATATTATAATACTAGTCCATTTTCATAGATTAGTGTGTTTTCTTCCCCTTAATATTTTCCCATTCAAATAAGTGTTATATGTGTTATGCTCTTGTCTCATGCTCATGTCTCTTAATGTATTGCTAGTTCACTATATTGTTTTGATAATTCATGAATTATAAAGTAAAGTTGTAAAAAAATTTAAATATTGATTCACCCCTACCCCTTATCATTATGATTCCAATAATCAGTGATGGATTTGATAGGTGAAAGAGTTAAAGATGATTATGATAGGTGTCAGACATCTTAGGATTTGATAGGTGGTGAAGTTAGTGATGATTCCAACAAGTGACAGAGTGAGCGGTTAGTCCAAAAAGAGTTGGAGTCAATGAAGATTATGGTAGGTGGAATAAATAATGATGATTTTGAAAAATGTTATGAAATCAAGAAACTCTAGTAGGTTTTACTAGCTTAGACAAATCCAATAGTTGGTATAAATATAAGTACGTCTAATAGTTTATCAATATCTTTGCCTAGTAGTTGCATGCACGTAGAGCTCACAAGTATGATGAAAAGTTTCTCAAGTTTGAAAATCTTCAAGTCCAAAACTATATTTAAAACCAAAAATAACCCAAAAAGTTTATTGATAAACCTAGAAATGGTTTATCTTCCAATTCCTATGTCATGTAAAAAAAATTGGATTCCAAGAAAACCCCTTCAAACCCTTAAAAATACGTTTAAATTGACTATCACGAAGGTATGATATTTTACATATTATCCTATGGTTTTGTCACCTTATAAATTCAATGGCATAAGTCATCTGCATTAAAAAACACTAGATAAAAGATGACTTAAAAAATGCCTTTTCCCTTATTCTTTTTCTCAATTTGGATCAACAAAGGACCCCAGAAGAAGAGGAAAATATAATAATGGTGAATCTACAATATGTAGGGTTAAAAAATTTCATATTTATAACATGTAATATAAAAACTCAAGTTTTCACAATATAAGTTATGGAATTTAACTACCATAATCACTCTGACACCATGTTAGAGTGGGCCACAATTGAGGATTAAGAACTGGATAGCCACAAATGCATGAATATATCTAACATGTAAAATAATATGCAGAAGAGATAGATTATTGTAGAAGAGAAATAAAACATGAGAAAATAGAAGCTTGTCTTCAATAACCAAATATTATATTATGATCATTAGCCAAAATAGCTTTAGAAAAGATACATTTATATATAAGCAAAAAACAACTCAAAATTAGAAAATAGATTAATCCATATTTTTCTAAATGACCTAATATGATACCTAAGCAAGCTAAACATGTGTATTAAAAACCATATAGAAAAATTAAAAACATACACTAACATAGAAATATGTTCTAAACAAGGCCATCATTATGGTTTGGCATTATGGATTCCAAATATATAAATCCACCATTCACAATGTGTCCTATTTATTACATTGCCTCTAATCCAAGGTCAATCATTTAATGAAGAGCCTCTTACTAAACATTTTTTTATAGATTCATCAAAAATAAATGAAGTTGCATGAGCCTTAACCTAACCAAGTTATGATTATAATGTTAAACCAATGTTTTAAGCTATTGACCTTAATCAAGGTCCTAATCAAATTATTAGCAATCATTCTCCTTGACTAAGATCAAAGTCTAAGTTCACTTATCAAATTATTAATCAAGGTTTTTCAAACAAGCAAAATTGTCATTTCCCAGCCCTTAATTAAGGCTTTATCAATATAAATGATATTTGTAAATGTCATTTAAGCACACCAAGGCCTATGCCAATCATGTTGAACCCAAACACAACTTGGGATAATTTTTATGATAAACCAAGATAGGATCAAGGACCCTAGTCCTATCTAAGTATTCTTTTATCTTTAATACTTATCTTCTTTCACTTGTTCAAAATTTATCCATTTCAATACTTTAATTTCATTTTGCTAGTTACAGGTCATTTATAGTGTTTTCTACCCTTCAATTCATTTTATCTTAATTAGATCTAATATCCCAATTAAATCAAATTTGTGATAAAAAATTATAATATACTCAATCTAAACTCAAAAGTAGGGATATGTAGTTTAAGCTTGATTACTAGAATTCATGTTTGGATCTAAGAACATAAGACCAATAGCATGCAGAATAAGCTAAAATCCAAGAGTGCATTATATATCTAATTAGTCCTCATATTCAAATAAAATGATTAAAGATTGATCACATATGGTACATATTCCAAGATGAATAATATAACCCATAAATATGAGTATGATAATTCTATACACCTCTTTGAAAATAAAATTAGATTATACATGACTGAGTACAAGTAATATGTATAGATATAATACCACTGATCCATGCATTGAAAATTGTCTTAATCAATGAGCTTAGAAACTAGTGATCTAAATAATACATAATAAAATAAAGTTTCCAACTGATGATCATAATCATAATAGGAATCAATATTTTTTAAGGTTACATGTTTTATATTAAAAGAAAAGCCCACATCAATGCATAGTCCCTAAAAATCTCCTTGGCACAAATAGTTAACACAAATAAGGAATATAACTATTTTTCATAATCAAAACAAATATGAATTAAATACAAAATGGTTTTCCATTATCAAGTCTGCATTCCAAGAGTCTATTCAATCAAACACTATAATTAGTAACTACACTATGCATTCACCAAATAAAAATGGTAGTAAAATGATCCCAACCATCCATGGTCCTTACCACCTCATCCATCGATCATGATATTACACGAGTTATATAGATACAAAAAAGGCATAAAATAATAAAATATTAATGTGAAATAATATCATGATTCCACCAATAGATTAAGGTTTACAACACACACAAAAATCACTACTAGTGTACACATTAACCAATGACATAACATAGACTAGGGTTCCCCCATATTAGGAAAACTACCAAAATGACTATCCAAGAGTCTCATTTAATGATTCATTCATCTATAATTCTAGAAATGAGTGAGATTAATTCAACCCTAATATGCAACTACTAGGGATTATTAAGAAAACTAACAATATTGCCAAAAACATTTAAGACTTTACCTACATTATTAAGGCAAGGAAAAAAAATTAACTGAATAACCAATGTTTGATTGGAAAAACTAGATGATGGAATGGGGGTCATGCAAAACCTTAGGATTTTTTAGGAATCCCATTCTAGGTTCCATAAAGAGTGCCCTCTTTCATTATTAATTATATTAATACCTTTTAAGTAACAGAGGAAATTGAAAAGAAGAAAAATAGAGTAAAATTATACTTACTTCTATAAAAATTATCTAGATCTAAATATCATAATTTTTTTTGAAGCTTCCTCATTTATTATTATTTTCTTCCACAACCTGCATGCTTTTCAGTTTCTTTGTGTGTTCTATAAAATCTCCAAAATCCCATTTAAAACTATAGAAATATTATCTCATGAAGCAGTCAAAATAGGTAGAGCATTATGGATGCTAATAATGTAAACATCATGTTTCCATTAAGTGAGGTATATGAATCACATAATATACCCTCCTTCGTATTCTCCTCATTCTATCCTTTCTAATTTATATACCCTAATTTCATTCCATTCTAAATAAGTTGAGTTCTACGCCTTGATCTAAACCATTTTTTTATTACATCTTAATCATAATCAATCTATAATCAATTACCTTGACCTAAATCAAGGTATTAATCAACATAATAATTATAATTTCCATGGCCTTAGTCAATGCTTTCAAGTAAGGTAATGATTTGACTATGCCTCTTAACTAACTGACTATTTAACAATGTTACTACATAAGTCAAATTTTAAGTCTATCAATGACAAAACCAAGGATCCAAGTCTTTATAACTTCATTTCCACCCAAGTACTATGATACCTTTCAAAGAAATTAAATTTGGCATCAAATAACATGCACTAAATAATGTGCACAATTGGCTCAATGATAATGATGACTAATCAAACCAGACTAATAAAAATTTACACACATTATGGGTATTCATAATATAAATAACACAAAGAAGGTAATGGTGGATATTGGTAGATATTTATTTCACTTACCCTTTTATAAATATATACCATAGTTACGATGGCTTTTTGAACTCTTACAACCCTCATCCCTAGATCATCTTCTAGTGGTACCTGTAAGCATAAAAATGACATCAATAATACCTATATCAAAAATATAATACTCAAAAGTAACTATCATAATAACCATCCATATAAATATAAATAGACACAAAATCACGGATCAAAAATCATCATAATATGTTATCACAAGGTCTTACAAGTGTTTTATTAAGTCAAAACAAGGTGAGATATGACATCCACTCCCCCTAAGAAGAGATTTTGTGTTGGGGCCTATACAAAAATATGAGTATAGTTATACTTGAAAATATCTTCATATTCACAAATAACACTTTTCTTACTCAACTAGTCCTATTGGACTAGAAGTTTTTGGATGTCTATGATTTGTAGTTTGACACTATGATGATCTAGGATGTAGATTAGGTCCAACTATATCATCTCCTCTTCCACAACTTGGTGATTATTCCAATCTAGAATATGGGATGGATCAGGCACATATTTTCTTATCAAATCAACATGAGACATATCATGAATTTTATAATTAGAAGGTGAGATATCTAGGTGGTATGCAACAAGGCTAATATTTTCTACAATGTCTAAGGGAATGAAAAAGCATGGAGCTAGTTTGGATGTGTTTCCAAACCTTATGAAAAAAATTTAAGGTATAAATCTTATAGATACTTTTTTCATGACCTTAAATTATTTATTAGATATTTTAAAATTATCATAACACTTGTGTCGATCAAAGACAACTTTTAGCCTTTATAAAATAAGAGTCATTTGACTATCATACTCCTAAAATATTTTATGGCCTGCCAATTCCATATTTTCCAATCCATACCAGCTAAGTGGGTATGTTATTTTTAAAACATATAAAGATTTAAAATGAGCCAATATTATCATCAAGTGATTAGCATTTCTATAATAAAACTCCACTAAATGGATATAATATTCCTATTTAAATTATTGATCAATGACATACATTCTTAGCATGTCCTATACAACTTGGTTTAACATTTCCATTTGGACATTTATTTATAGATTATAAGTATAAATAGAGAAATTTTATGTCACAAATTCATTATTCAAGCTCTACCAAAACCTTGAAGTAAACAACTTATCTTTATCTAAGATAATAACTCTAGACACACCATGAAGGTGAACAAATTATTTCATAAACTTATTAGAAAAAGTCGTGACATCAATAATTAGATTACATGAAATTAAATACATAGCCTTAGTATATTTATCGATAACAAATAGGATTATATCATGCCTCCTTTATGATGTAGGCAACATCTAAATGAAATATATTGAAATTCTAGCCCATTTACTCTCTAGGATTGAATGTGGATATAACAACCCACCTAGATGAAATTGTTCATCCTCGAAACATTGAAACTCCAAGAATTTTCCCAAAAAATAACCACATATTTATTTAGTCATGACAAAAAATATAACCTTTTGATTTCATGTGTCATCTTGGTGACACCTAGGTGAGAAAATTAAGGTGCAGTATGCACTCTAATAATTAATACCTCAAATTCCCAAAATTTAGAAGAAAAATGATAATTTTATACCTTATAATTCCATATCACTTTTAATAATATTCAAAAAAATACTTATCCACTACTCCATTGGCTAAATCTACAAAAAAAATTATAGTAACGAGCATCTGTTAAATGTCATCCTAGAACAAAAGTTCTAAAAGTGGACTATAAAACAAAAAGTACAAGGTAATTTCATCTACTAAGAAAATCAAAAACCTTATTTTATTTTATTTTCACACAATCAATGTTAGTGTTAAAATTACTAATGAACATTATCCATCTATGTTTTCTTTAATTTAACTCATCTTGAGATAATTAGTGCATAATGCTTTGATGATTAGAATTTACCTTAAAATTCTTACTAAACAAGAAATGTTTCCATTAATTGGGTGCTTGCATCATAACTACTATCTCAAAATATTTGGTGGGATGGTTTGTCTCATATACCTTCAATTTATGAGATCATAGGAAGTAGCCTTGCCATCTTGGGTCAAAACAGCCCCATGCCAATAACACATGCATCTTCCCAAATTCAAATTCCCATTAGGATCTAAAATAACAAGAATAGGGCTAAAAGTTAATATTTATATAAAAATTTGGAAGGATTTCTCACATTAAGAAGTAAAAAAATTATTTTAATTATTATTTAATGAAGTTATATGGTTATGAATTTTAGAATCATTTTCAATAAATCTTCTATAATAACCAACTAGACCCATAAAACTTCTAACTTCATACACATTTCTAAGAGTAGGTCATTCCTTAATGAATTTTATCTTTTCACAATCAACAAAAATCCCTTCCTTGGAGTTTATGTGCCCCAAATAATGAATCTTATCTTTTTGAAAATAACACTTAGAGAGTTTACCATACAATTTATGTTTCCTTTATCTTTGCAAGACCAAGCATAAATGTTACTAATGTTTGGCTTCATTCTTGGAATAAAAGATAAATAACATCCAAAAATACTATCACAAAGTGATCTAAGAAATATTTTAAAATAATTTTCATTAAGATCTTAAATGCAACAAGTGCATTAGTCAAGCCAAAGGGCATGATCATGAAATTATAATTATCATACCTTATTCATAATGTTTTTATGTTAAGATTTTCATTATTTATGTGGAGTTCATGATACCCCAATAAAAGATCAATTTTGAAAATACAATAGCATCTTTTATTGGGGTATCATGAACTCCACATAAATAATGAATATAAAATTAATTTTGAATTTATTTAATATTTTATAATCAATACAAATCAATTTTGAATTTATTTAATATTTTATAATCAATACAAATCTCAAGGTTTTATCCTTGTTTTTTATGAAGAAAATGAGATATTCATAGGTTAAAACACTAGGATAAATCAACCCTTTATTCAGAAGTTATTACAGCTGAAATTTTAGTTCTTATAAGTCTGCCACTTTCATTAGATAAGGAGCCTTATATGTAAGTGTAGATCTAGGTACAATAACAAAAGAAAAATAAAATTATCTCTTAAGTGGAAAACATGACAATTTTTTTAGGAAATACATCCTATAATAGATAGTTAATTAGGGTAGATTCATGTTCCATAGGTATTTATTTTATTTTCATAGTGTAAAGCTTACAACCTTTATAAATTTATCTTTTCAACTGCATAGCTGAAATAATTTTAAAAGCCACCTAATTTACAACAACTTAGATTTCAACCTAGTTTCCCATGTCATCAAGATAATGTAATTTATTTTTGAAATGATCAAGATGATCTTTATGTTTTTGTATCTAATCCATTCAAAAAATCAAGCCCTAATACCCTACAGTCATTACAACAAGCTCATTTTGGTTTTAAAAACTCCAATATCAAGTTTTGTTTGCTCTATTCATTCCAACAATGAAATTGTTTTCCCTATTCCAAACTCTACCTCCCAACCCTATTTTAACTTATAGGTTTTAGTTTTGCATTTAAAATTAATATAAGGTGAAACAAAACTATTTTTAGCACTAATATCAATTAAATTTTCAAAATGAACACCATAACTTATACCTCTAGTTTCAATTGAGGTGGACTACATGTTTGCATTATAATTATCAATTACACTAGACCCAATGATTTTTTAGTTGGTTATTTTAAAACTATGGGAAGAAATTTTTTTAGTTATTATCACCACATTCCCAAGATTAGAATCTTATTTTTTGAGGTAAGGGTACAATATTATCTCTAATGGTTGGTCCAAAAGAATTAACTTGAGGTTGTTTAATGTTTCAAACATTTTACCTAGTTTTTTTAGGTTTAGGAATTTTGTTTAAATTTTGGTACTTTCCAAAATCAGTATGATTCACAAAGGTATGCTTTTGATCTATTAACTTTAAACTATTTCCAATGGGAAAATTAGGTTTCCTAGCCTTGGACTAGAGTCTATTATTCCTAAATTTTTGTCTTGCCTTGAGCTGAGACTTATCTTTATATTATAAATGGTGAGAAGATTCAATTTATATAGCCAAAGTAAGGGGTTTAATCATAGTGACATCATGTGTTAAAACCTCTTGAAATATTGATTTGAACTTGGTTAATTTATCTCCTCATCATGAATATAGTTCACATAATATAAGAGACTAAGTAACTTGTTCTCATACTCAACTATAGTCATAACACCTTATTCTAGAATTTAAAATTATCTAATTTTATAATCTTTATAAATAACATTTGAGTACTTTTTTTTGAAATAATTTTCAAAATTATCTCAAGTAAAGGTCATAGGATCATACCCCTTGAAAGAACATACATGATTTCACCATAAAGTTACATCACCCACCAATTGATAGGTCCCACTGTGAGATTTAACATTAAAAGTCATGTTATGCAAGGTAAAATAATTTTGTAAGTTATCCATCCATGCCTCAATGGCATCACAAGACTCTCCTCCCACATAATTAGGAGGTGAGAGCTTATTGAGTTCCTTGATGATAGATTTAATGGAAACTAGGGGTTTAATTTTTTCACCTTCTACCTTCATGCATTCATACCCTTGATAATTTTCACCATGGCCTTACATATTAGCCAATATTTAATCATGTGCATCCTCTTCTTCTTAGATGTTATGGAGCACAACTAAGATTCAATTCAAATTGTCATTATTCCCTACCAAATTATTAACATTATTATGATTTGCATTATAGTATATGTTATTTTCATTTATGACCACCATATGGGGCTCATGCCTCCTATTCCTATTGACTCTCCTAGCACTCCCTCAATGTGTAGTATTACTTGATATCCCACCACTACAAGTTCATGCCCTCATCTTCCTAAGATACATAGAAAAAAATTTAGACCAAAACATTTTTTCCAACATATCCCTATAATTTAGAATTGGGATTTGATAGCAAATGTCACAATGTCAAAAATACAAACTTCAAAAGTTTGAATTATCAAGGCTATGAACCTTATTATATAAATTAATTACCATTAATTTATATCTAATTATAATAATCAAATGTTCTACCTTGTATATTCATGTTGATTATATATCAGAGGAAGAGAAAAATATGTTTGGGTCCTATGTTGTCAAGGAAGGTTATCAAAAATAAAGTAGAACAACATAAACATAAACATCTTGTTATTATAAATAATCTATTGAAACCAAATTAGAATTTAAGCAATAATAGTTAATCTCTTAACCTTTGTTAAAAATGATTTATATTAGATATATAATTAAATGCAACATTCCCTTGGTGTACCATTTATGATATCGATCATCTTGATTAGTAGTATTGGATTTTATTATGTTTCCCTTGTGTCTTAAAAACTAACCATCTTGCCTCATCAATGGTTCACATTTATCTTATGGATTATTTGAAACTCCCTTGGGAACTTAATCTAGGAAAATAAAATAACATAGTGCTAGAACTATGGATGATATCATTAACATACTCTTTATCATGTTCTACTCTATGCAAAGGACCAAATGTATACACCTAAATCTAGCCAAAAATGACCTCTAACTAGGCTTTTGACCAATTTCCACCAAAATGCATAATTTGGCTTAAAAACATTAAATCACATTAAAATATTTGAATTAAACATATTCAAGTGCTGATTTTGGCTATAGTATCATTAAATGGGGCAATGCAATTTATGGGCTAGCTAACTTTGATCAGATCATTTCAAGTCAAAATGCTAATTTTGCACTTGGGTGCTCTGGATTGCTCTTTATTATCAAATATCTTGCATGAGACATGTGCCTTTGTTATTTTCTATTGATAGGATCTTAAATGGGATAACAGTTCCAACACATCTGACATTGACTTTCAATTCTAATCTAGTCAAATTTTGGACCAATAACAAGGCATTCTGATCAATTTGAGTAATTTATGCATACAGTACTTAATCATGCTTAAGAGTTAATTAAACCAAATTAGATCCTAATTAAAAATTCCATGGAAACTTGTTGAATACTTATTTTTATAAATGAATATTAAATATCTGCATCATCTGATGACCTCATTTCTTAGGAAGACATCCCTAGGCCATAAATGCCATAAATATCAAGATTATGGGTCTCCCATGCCTCATCAATGCCCTTCATGCCTCTTAATTGTTCCTCTATCCCAAATATTGATGAGCTTATTTATCAATTTTAATTTTGAAATTGGATTAATCATTAACCACACATCTTAATCTTGAGATGGATGGTTTAGGTTGATTCTGATCAATCTCAAAAATTTATAAATAGGAGGCCTTGCCTATTGAATTTTAAAAATCCTTGATAATGCAAAGTTATAATGCACAAATGATTCCAAAATATATTGCAATTAGTGTTACCATGCCAAATTTATTTCAATTTAAGCCAAGCCAAAGCCACAAGGTGCTAAGGAGAAGAGGATATAGCCAAGCCTCCTTTGATGAAGAATTCATGAGCACAAGCCGAGTAAGTCATGACAATAAAAACTTTGGAGCATCCAAGGAAGGTAAAATAAGGTTTCTTTTGCATTTTATTTGTGTGTTTTATTAATGTTTGTTAACTAACCTCTCCCTAGTGTTTAGGTCTAGAGATGTTATGCTAGTTAGTGTGTTTATTTAATTTTATTTTCATTTTGAAACTAACACGATACTAACCATTCTCTTTTGATTAAAATTCCTAGCTCACATAATGGTATGTCCAGTGGGACCCAATGCATCCTAAGTATGAAGGAGAGCATGAGGCAACTTTAAAATTTTAATTTGGATGCTTAAAACTCTTTCTAAATGATTTTATAACTTCATTTGGCCATTTTTTCTTTGTCACAGGTTTACACAGTAACCACTGCCAGTTGAGTAAACTATCATTGATCTGTATAACCATCATTTGTTAAGTTAGTAAAACTAATGTTAGTCTACATAACCATCATCAATTAGTAAAACCATCATCGGTATGCCTAAAATTCACCATCATCGATTAATATAATTGATGACAGTCACTGTGTTTTTTTACACAAACCTGAGAGATTATTTTTTTAAGTTGGTTGTTTCATCTTCAAAAGTGATTCTAAGCTAAACATCTTGCTAACATTTTTTTTTTCAGGTTTTACTTGAAAAATCATCAAAACATGCTTAAATATATCCTTTAAAACTTATTTTAGGGTGTTTAAAAATGAATCAAACTTTTCATTTTGCTTAAAAGAAAATCATTTAGGGTGTTATTGCTTAAATATTATAGTTAGCTTTAAAAGTTATAAATTAAGACCAAGGGGTCAAATGAACACCACCACATCTTTCATTTGGGCTTAAAATTGAACAAACTTATCATTTTTATCTTTAGTAGTTGTTTGATCTAATTTTGTTTACTAAAGAGAGGGTTGTTTCATGTATGCTCTTCCATGTGTCCCTTTTAAGGAACCCTTGGAATCAAAAATACCATTCCTATTGCAAAAATCCTAGTCCAAGGCTTAGAAATAATGTTATCTAAAGCACTCCCCAAAAATTCATCAAAGTTTGGGTGACCTTGAAAATGACCCTAAAGTCTTTTTATTAGTCTTTTATTTCATGCAAACTTGGCTTGAAAGGGGGGAATCATTACCTCCCATGAGTTATTTATGGAAGCTTTGACCTAAAGTTTCATTTCCTAGCATTGACTTCACTTACTCCTTTTGAGTTTCACATGGGATGTATCTGCATTTGGACATTGCACTACACTGAGTGAATAGTAAGATGTAGTGGTTGTAAAAAGGACTAGACCTTTTTACAACTAGCCAATGACATGATCACCCAATTTCCATGCTTGTCATTTACATCATTTGATGTGAAAGTCATTGTGCAATTGATTCCTTAGAAATGTTTGAAAGCTTGATAGTTTAGTCAACCCCACATTTCCATACCCTTGATAGGATTTGGATGATTATACTTAGTGTATTTTGGTCATTTTTGCTTGGTATGATTTGAGACTAAAACTTGTTTATTTGTTCATAATCCATGTCAAAAAAATGTATTTGAGTTGAGGAGGGTAGCGTTATACTACCCAAATCATGTCAAATCATTTTTGCCTTTAAGTCTTTTTAAAGCATAACATTGACCACATCATTCAAGCATTCTTACACCATTAGGCTGCTTAATTTATTTCAAAACTTATTTACCATTGCACCAAAAATCATTCATTTCAAACCATGTCATGTATACCATTTGGAGCTTTGTCTTGTGTTGTCATGTTGTTCAATCTTGTCTAGCTTGTTTGGTCAAATCATAATTTTCAAAGTTAAGTTTTCAATTAACCTTCTTAAGTTTGGATCCAAACATTGATTGATTTTTGTTTAGGCCTTTATTTGTAGGGATGATACATAGATCTTTCTCTTTTGGGTTACATAAATTTGGTTAATCGATTACCCAAATTTTAAAACTATCGATGGTTTGTTTGTTTAATGTCCTCATCATTGTGTGTGCCTTTATTTGGGAGAACACAACCTTTCTCTAAAAGCCTTTTACCTCATTCCTTATGACAATTGATCATGTTTATGTTTGATTCTATATGTCGAGTTTATGTCAAAGTTGTTTCTAAACTTGTTATATTAAATCAAATCACATTTGCCTTTGTTTCAAGTCTAGATTTCGACATCATTTAGCTAAAAGTCCTAGCATATGCCTATTTGTTTGAGCCTAGCTTTTGACTTTGCATTTGGATAAAAGACCTAGTAACTCAATTTTTCCCTTTCCTAGTTTAGACCTTATTTGGAACACTTTGACCTAGACCTTTGACATGCCGGTTTTTATTTAGAGGCTTGAAATTTTGTGCATATGACATTTGACATTGGACATTTGGTGTTAGAATATTTTATGCCAAGTCTTAGCACAAACCATTTTGGAGATACAACTCCACTTTCAAACCATATTGGAGATATAGCTCCACCCCTTCGACCAAGTTAGACCAAGTTTGAATCATTTATCCTTTGGACATAGTTTTTTTGGAGTTTGTATAACTCTAAGCCTTTTTATTTTTAGAGCTTTCATCATTTATGTGGATATGTCTAGCTACACCTATGGTGAAGTCATGTATAATCCAAATTATGAAAGCATGGCCACACAAAATGACTTTTATGGCTTTAGTCAAGACCTTAATGATGATAATATGGTTTGTGAGATAGATTTCTATCCATCTCATAATAATCATTCATGGGAACAAAGTCATGAACAAGCTCATGATCCAACTTGATGATTCGTATGAAGAGGCTTATGAGGAGGACTTTGAAGACCCAACTGTAGATAATGTTATTAGGGATATTGATCCATACTCTCTTTACAATAATCAATACATAGAACATAGTCAAGAACTAACTTATGAGCCAACTCACAACTGGGATGATATGATTTATGAGGAAGACTTGGATGCTTTGGCTTATGCGAGTAATCAGGCTCCACCACATCATACCATTTCTATTTTAGGATCACAATGTCACATCATTTCCATACCAAGACCTCATCCTTAGGTTTGTGTGAGCAATTAGGTTCCACAATGCCAAACCATTTCTATTCCAAGACCTAGTCCTTTGGCTTGTGCAAGCAACCAAGCCCCACAATTCCTTATTATTACCATTTTAGGACTTCATATTTTGTCTCATGTGAGAAATCATGCTCCCCAATGCCCTACCATTATCCAACCACAAGTCATTCCTCATCTAGTATCAATCCCAACCAAACCTCAACCAATCTAATCATTCAAAGACCAAGCTATGTTCAAAATTGGTATTTTCCAACTCATTGGAAACCAAGGTCAAGAAAACCAACAAGTTCAAGTTGTTTTTTTTGAACTAATCACTTGTGATAAGTTAACCTATGGTGAATCACCTATTTATCTTATATAAGTTGTTGAGAAGTCTCACACTAACAAGCCAGTTTTTGTTGAGTCACTTCTTAATGATTATAACTACATTTGGGTAAATCATTACCTCAACCATGTACGTATTTTTTTAGACCCTCATATTGAGAATCCAATCTCTGAGGAGTGATACTTTGACCTTTTTCCATCCTAGATAAGTCTCTCTCTGACAAACTAGTTCTTATGGATCCCATTATGCCATTACAGGTTGTTACTTATCCAATACCAAGTATTCAATAAGACATCATTGTAATAGATCACCCATTAGAATATGAATAAAAATTAGTCTCAACGTCTAATTCAAATTCCCTTGAGTTAGAATCAGATTTAGAAGAAGAATATGTTCATGACTATTACAACATTGGTTATGCATGTCTCATAGATCAATTTGAATAAATTTGTGATCCTTATATGGTTTTTTAGGATGATTACTTTAGCTTTGACACAAGTTATCATAGTATATTCTACAAATATTATGTAACCTCTCCCCATTCCATTACCATCAACCAAAATAGCCATATCATTGGCATTCTATCTCCCACAAGTGTCAATTGGGATCAATAAAATCACACTTTATTAAACTACATCCATGGTGACATATTAGTTGTAGAAGAGCAATGTGGCCAAGACCACATTCATATAGTAGAAGAACACTCTCCTACTAAAACCTTTTTAGAGGTGCTAGAAGACAATCAAATTCAAAACTCAACATCTTCTAGTGAAACCTTTTTGGAAACACTAGAAGATGATCAAAGTCAAAATACAGTGTTCATTAGTGAAACCTTCTCAAAGTCACTATGAGACAATGAATACAACTTCATTGTTAAAAACCTCATTGAGGCACCAATCGTCGAGTAAAAATGTTCTTCACTATTTAATGAAGATAAAATCAAAGATCAAATTAAAATAGCTACCAATCTATAGCCTAATCAAATGGTAGCTCCTCTTAAGATCAAATAACAAAAAAATATGGTGGTCCTCTCAAGAGAATAATTGTTTGGCCCCACCACAACCAAAATTATGTCAAATTTGGTATCAAAAACATTACATGTGACTAAATATCTGGATCTTCATTTGTTTCCCAACCATTCCACATTCCATTATCATATGTTATTCCATTTCACAATCAAACCTGCCATCCATTATTTGTCCTTATTTACCATCCATGGTCACACTTTCCTTTGTAGAGGCTACAAAAATAGCCTGTCTCAACATTTCAAGGAATTAGAATAAAAAACCAATGAAGATCACAACAAAATTCTCAAAATCCAAATCTACATCAAGTTCTTGACATAGAAATTATTCAGATGAGGTGTGGGATAGTAATTAACATGATTGATTATTCTATTTGTATCATTTATTGATTAGGATGTGTATCTCCATCTCAATAGGAAAAATAGAATCATATGTCATTTATCACAGCTAGGCCAAAAACATGTACCATACTGTTTCACATTTCCTTGCTGTTATTACATATCCATTTTCTATTATCGCATATTCCTGTTATTTACCCTATCACTTGGGAGTAAACCCTCTTACCATATTATACATCCTATCATTCTATTCCTATCTAACACAAATCCTATTTTTAGTCATCCTACCCAATCTTATTTTGATCTTGGTTCCTTTGGTTATTCCCACACTTTTTGTGAGAGGATTCCAATCAAGTGTCAATAATAAATCAAGTGCGTGTTTAAATGATAGTCTATGAAATTAGTGTGATAGTTGATGTAGAAAGATATCTTTTATCTTCCATTTTTTATCAAGCTTGTTTATGTGAGCTTGATTATAACTGCCTATGGGCAAATCAGTGTTTCACCAATCTTGCTACTAATTATAACTACCTATGGGCAAATTAGTATCATTGGCCTATGTCATTGTATCCTAGTTATAACTACCTATGGGCAAAATAGAGGAAGCACTTATTAATCATGTATTGCCACATCACCTTACCATTGTTGTTTTCATTTGGTTGGCCATTTGCCAGATTTGAGAACTTGTTAGGACCTAGTTGGTTTTTCCCTACCTTTTATGTGGATGGAATTACTATGACTTGAGGTCATTTTAGGACTATGTGGGTCATGCTTAGTTCATGTTGAGATCACCTTAGTCCCCATTTCCATACTCTCTCACCATTTTGTGAGTAGGTATCTTGTCATTCTCTAACAAGGTAAGATACCTTAAAATGCCAAAAACATTTTAAACATTTTAAAAATCCAAAAATATTTGTCATGTCTAAGCCTAGTTAGTTATACTCAATCTACCCTATTTAGACAAAGTCATTGTTAGGATGCTTTATTTTGATTTTGTTTTCAAGATTTCTATTTATTTGTTTATTTCAAGTTTTTTTTTTGTTTGTATTTTTTATTTGGTTGTTTGTTTATTTGCTTACCTATTTTTTGCTTTCAACACTATTGCCTTGACTCAGTCTATATGCATTCATCAGTGATTCCTTGAGTACATTATTCTTGATTCTATCCATATTCATACGTAAATATTATCATCATGGTTTTTATCATTGGTGTATTGTTTTTGAGTGTTTATTGGATCAAGAATTAGTCCTTATGCATATTTTGGGATAGTTTTCATGGTGTTATATTATGAATTCTACCATCACATGCTATAGCAAAAATTAGTTTCAAGAAGGTCTACAATCAATATAGCCAAAGAACTTTCTCCTTGTCACCTTGGTAAA
Organism: Torreya grandis; assembly: GCA_037957365.1. Taxonomy (NCBI): domain Eukaryota; kingdom Viridiplantae; phylum Streptophyta; class Pinopsida; order Cupressales; family Taxaceae; genus Torreya; species Torreya grandis. Next base: position 3,179,421 of record JARHVA010000544.1, read on the forward strand.
TCCTCTTAGCCCACCCTTGATCAAATCAACCCATTAACCATTATGTTGTATCATTACTAATAAGGATGAGCATCTCCTCATTCAAAGGTACAACTAAATCATTCACATTGATCAATCTTATTCTTCTATTCATCTATTTTATCACTTTGCACCTGCTTATCTTTAATTTTTATTCTAGGTTATATCCTTGAGTTATGCTTGCTAATCATCTTTAATTGGGGAATTATCAATTTTAGCCAATCCAAGTCTACTTAATGGTTATAACCACCTATGGGAAAATCATTATTTTGACTTTTATTCCTGATTATAACCACCTTTGGGAAAATCAACATCCTTTTTATATCAATGCATGCAAGCATTTTCTCATTTGGATTAATCTTAACCATGGGTTAATTCCACATTTCTTATTATTTATTTTTGAGGGACCACCCATCAACAAATGTAATGGCCACTCCATCAATGGGGCATCATCATGGGCTTCCCAAAACCATTTGGAGCTTTGTTATTTAGTTGTGTTGTCCCCCAAAAATATCACTCATTTTTGGGACAACATTTGAACTATTTTGGTCTTACAGACCAAAATTGTCTCTTCCCTTTCCAAAATTTGTCCTGGGCATTCAAATTCCTCAGTTTTCAAGCTTCTCAGAAATCTACAAACTCTGCAAGCTAGAATCTATAGACTTTGCAAGCCAAGTTCAATGGGCTTCACAGGTTCTACAGGTGGGTTCAACCAAAAGAATCAATTTCTAACACTTGGTCATTTTCAGGATTGGTTCAGTGCCTTGGTTCAATCAAAAATCTCCATCGGCAAGCATCTAATCAAAGAAGGCTTGAACCGTTGAACCATTGAACCACTTTGGTTCAAAGGTTCAACGAGTTCAAAGTTCAAAAGATTCAACACTTTTGGTTCAACAGCGAGTTCAATCAAAGGAATGGTTCAATGGCTTGGTTCAACCAAGTGGTTCAATGCTTTGTTTCACTTGGGTGGTTCATCTGCTTTGTTTTAGCGATTTGGTTCATCCTTTGATTCAATCAAATGGTTCATCAGTCGGTTTAAGGTTTCATTTGAACCATTGAACCAAAGCTTGTTTCAACAATTGGTTCAACATATTTTGGTTCAAAGGTGGGTTCAAACAAATGGTTTAAAGGGTTGGTTCATTCAATTGGTTCATCAGCTTGAACCATCAACTTGAACCATTTTGGTTCAAAGCTTGGTTCATCAGCTTGGAACAATGTTTGGTTCAACCAAACAGTTCAATGCTTTGGTTCAACGTTTGGTTCAATCAAATGGTTCAACGGTTTGGTTCAACTAAGCGGTTCACTATGAAAGTTCAAAGGAGTGGTTCAATGCAAAAGTTCAAAGAGTCTCCTGAAGGACAAGTGCCCTTGTAGAGGGCACTTGGTCAACAAAAGTACCCTTTGGAAGGATCATTTTCAAAGAAGGCCGCAAAGGTAATTCTTTCAAATTTTGTTTAAGGAAATCAAAAAAGACTAAGGTAAGAAACAATTCCTTCAGATTTTTTATCCAAAGGAATTCCTTTAGACAAAAAGTCTGAAGGCATTTAGGAAAGCGACTGCAGGAAGAAAACTTGAAGGAAATTCTCAAAGGCCAATGGAACAAAATGAAACAATTCTGTGGACAATTTATCCGTGGGAAAATACCCATGGAGAAAGCCCAGGGAATTTTCCCACAAACTTTTTGTCTATGGGAAAATGCCCATGGAAAAGCCTGGGGAAAATGCCTGTGGAGACTGTCCACAAAAAGTGTCTGTGAGAGACTGTAGAAGTCTGAAGGCCATTTAAAGACCACCCAAAGGGTAGATACCCTTACGAGGGGCTCTTCTCGACCCAAAGTGGATCATTTATTAAGGCCCGATAGGGTAGATTCTTTTTAGCAAAGTGCCAAATAGGAAAGCTGAAGAAGGACCAAGGGGTGACGCGCCCAAAGATGTCAAATTCAAGACAACGAACTAGCCGTTGAAAACGTAGTGATGGGCACGTGAATGTCAATTTTAAAGCTCATAAAATATCTATTGATTCTTGTAATCTATAGACCCAAATACATTCACAGGCTTTAAGGCCAAGACTAACAGAAAATGACTAAAGAATAGAACAATAATTTGAATCTAGGACTCGATTCAATTAACCAAAAAAGGAAGAATGATGAAGAAGGATCAGATTGCCAAGTGGACATTGAAATTTGCAAACTTTCAATAGCGTGACTTGTTTCTCTGCATTGAGAAAAACAAATGGGTAGATGCCCCTAGTTTTTAGCCTATTTTCCTAATAGTTTTCAATGCAACATGATGCGTTAATGTTCCCGAGTCCTTCTTGAAGAGGCTATATAAGGGACTCTCTTTTATTGTAAATATATCTCTTTTTGAAAATTAGAATGAAACTCTGCCCAAATTGAAAGGCATTACTGAGACTTTGAGCTCAGATTGTTGATCATATTTTGTTATTGGAATAAGAAAGCAAGTGATTTTTCAGACTTTGTAGTGTGATATCTTTGTTGTTGAGGAAAATGTTCTTATGTCTTTTTCCTTAATATATCTTTTGTTCCTTTAATTTAACAAGCAAAATTAGTGATAACAGTCAGGAAGGTGTCCTAAAGTCAACTATGGAGAGACTTTGTGCCCCCATAATTGCCTTTCAGTGTGTTTTCTTTTCATTTCTATGTAAAGGACCTTGGGATGACTTTGTGCCCTCATTGTCCTTTGTATCTTACTCTTGAGTAATTTAGGTGGAGACTTTGTGCTGCATCTCATTTTTTTGGTTACTACATCCTTGGTTACATTTTGCTATTACTACCAGGAGTACTCTTGTGGCTGGCTAAATAGTACTTCTAAAAGAAGAGGAGTATTGTCTATCATTTCCCTTGAGTTTTTCCTTTGATCTGCACGCATCATCTCTGAAAAAAGAGAGATGGATGGTTTGTCCTACCCTTGAGTATTATTTTCTATATATATATATATATATGTATATATATATATATATATATATATATATATATATATATATATATAGCATATCCATAAGGAACCTCCCCTTGATGAGAGGAGAGATTAGTCCCCTTTTGATGTGGTAAACCTACACATTTGGATGACCAATCTTTGTACTTTGGCTGATCAGACTTATTTTGTTTATCAGTACATTGATCAACAAAATATTTAACCAATAATTTTTGGTAACTTCGTTAGGGATATACATAATTCTATGCAATTTGGAACCTCAAGTTTCAGATTGAAACATCACCTGTGTCTTACCCATTATCATTATAACCCTTATCCATTACAGACTCTGGTGACTCCATTACTTGTCTTACCCATTATCCATTTATAGCCTTACCATCTTCCTCCACCTCCGTTATTTTATCTGGTCTATAAAACCAGAGCTATTGGGAAAGAGTGCACAGTTTGAAGCCTCAAGCCTCAAACTGAATCTGAGCCAATCCTTTTCCATTTTTGTTCTATAATCTGGCTACTCCATCCAGATTTATTATCTCTATTTTTCTTAATTAAATCATGGCAGTTCAAGGCCCCTGGGGTAACTCTTTTGGCCCACTCAACTTGATTCCACCTCTGCATGAACTCCCACATAGTTCAAGAAAGAATTTCCCCAAATTCTTTGGTGATGGGATAGCTCACCCTAATGAACACATGCACTTCTAGCTCAACTTACATAGATGAATAAAGAGCCTCATGAACCAATGAGAGACTTCATAGCCACATTTGACAAATTGAGGAACAAAATTCTTGTAATTGCTTGACCTACAACTGAGAATCTCAAATGCTTCTTCATTAATTCTTAGTTGAAGTTGGTTTTCTTTTGAGACATGTTGATCAAATAGATCTTGCTACAACTCAACTTTTGGCCACTGAGGTATAAGATGATCTCATCTTAGCAGGGAAGATAAGAAGAGATCTAAATAGAAATAGATTCTCATCATTTTTGGAATATGCATCTACAAGAACCACTGATCCAATGGTGCAAAAGCTGGAAAATGAAGTGCTAGCCTTGAAAAAGAAAATAGCACAAGGAATGTCTTCTGCTCCTTCATATAGAGATATGCCAAGAAGGACATTCCAAAATCAGTCATATCAAGGTAATGCTATCAGGAATCAAGGGCAACAGAATCGCCTTCCTCCCCCATAAGGGAAACTTGCCCTTGAAGCTCCACCAACCAACTCAACAGTTGGATATTTGGAAAAAAAACATGCTTTCTCTTTCCAACTTGAGTTTTATCAAGAAAATGATGTTGATCTCTTCATAGAGGATCAATAAGAATCAATTGGTGACTCCCACATTAGTTTCTTGAACTATCAGGATGAACCTAGAAGCAAAGGAGAAGCTATTGATGGATCATATGTAGTGTTTACCAAGTCCAAGAACCAATCAGTCTAGCAAGATAATAAAAAGAAGATAGAGGAGCAACCTCAACTAACAATTACAATTGCTAAGTGTGGAACCACTCTACCTTTCCAGCCAAAGGATCTGGTGATCACCCAAAATGTAAGTACATCAATTTCACCTTCACCTTCTACTTCAATTTCACAAATCAGCCCTCCTCCCATCCCTCCTAAAACCCAAAATATTGAAATGCTTTCCTCTATTCCTAATCGAATTTAGAAATTTGACATAATTGATCATGTTAAAAAGACCAAAATATAAATGTCAAAATTTGAATATTTGCAGTCCAATCCTGATCAATTGGATAGGTTGGTCCAATGTGTCAAGAACCAAACTATCCTTGCAAGACAAGAGGTTAAGAAAATAATTCTTGATTCCCCAAAGAACATGCCCATTTCAAATAATCTTGTCTTTACTCCTCCAGCTACCCCTGGGAAAATAGAACCTTTTTATGTTTCCTTATTGATAAATGGTTATTAGCTCAATAATTGCATCATTGATTTTGAGGCATCTGACAATGTCATGCCTGCTAAAGTAGCTAAATCTCTAGGCCTCACACTGACCAAGACATTTGGGAGATGTTTCTCCATGGATAACAATCAAGTACCATTACTAGGGAAAATCAAAGATGCCCAATTTGCATTGGCAGCCATTCTAGACAAGAGAATCAAAATGACTATTTTGGTGGCTAACGTCCCAGTATCTTATGGCATTTTGCTCAGATGAAATTTTTGCAAGGATGTGGGAGGAGAACTAAGCATGGACCTGTCTAAAGCAAGGATCCCTGTCCAAGGTGTGATGAAGAGATTTATCCCTGAAAAGGATGCAAAATACGTGGTCACCCAAACATCAACCCATGCAGCACAAATTCTATTTGAGTCTTCAGGCAGGGGTAATTATTTCTTTACCACAGAAGATGTTCATATTTTTATAGATGAAAGTCCTGTAGCTGACAATCTAGGAATTGATCCAAACAAGACTTCAGGAGAATTGGTAGGGCACAATACAAGTAAGGAAGGATCCTCCATCTCTAATGAAGAGAAATCTGATAAGAGATCAGCTTCTGATGATGCTTTGATCTTGAAATCCAATGGCAACAATGCTTCCACCAATGGTGGAGTTGGGACTGTGTTGATATCTCCTCAAAGAGATATTCTTCCTTCATGCAATTTACAAGATAACAACACCAACAACACAGCTAGATGTGAATCTCTATTGCTCGGATTAAAGATTTCTTAAGATGAAATCAAACTCCTTCACATCAAAGGAGATGCTAAGTTGATAGTTTGTCAGGAGTTTGATGTAGACAATCCAATCATATGTTGGACTGAACCAGAAGAAAAATCAATTATGGTAATGGACCATGCTGTTGCAAATCAAAATCAGGCAAAGGAATCCTTCACCAAGAGAGCAAGGAGTTATGGTTTCCAGTTTGAAGACCACATCCTGCCATGGGACAACAAGAAGAAAAAGCCAAGGGGAAGATGCAAAAAATTGGTTTCCTAGTGGAGAACTCCATTCACCCATCACCATTTCTGGGGAAAAAATGTCTTCTTACTGGTTTATCACAATAGAGCACTATTTTCACTATCTTCCAAGAAGCAGCATCTAAAATACTTCAATTCTTGAAGTATCAAATCATTCCATCTATACATATGTATATTTGTATAGTTTTTAATTATGTTTTGCTTTGTTTGTTTCCTTTTTTGGTGCCTTCCATTTTTGGGTAGCATGAATCCATAGCCCAATGGTACACATGAAGACACTGGAGATTCTAGATTCTCCTTCCTTTAATTCTTTTTGCAATTGATAGAAGTTCCCCAACTGGAGCCAGCTATTGTCCCCCAAAAATATCACTTATTTTTGGGACAACATTTGAACTATTTTGGTCTTACAGACCAAAATTTTCTCTTCCCTTTCTAAAATTTGTCCTAGGCATTCAAATTCCTTAGTTTTCAAGCTTCTCAGAAATCTACGGACTCTGTAGGCTAGAATCTATGGACTTTGCAGGCCAAGTTCAACGGGCTTCACAAGTTCTGCAGGTGGGTTCAACCAAAAGAATCAGTTTCTAACACTTGGTCATTTTTAGGATTGGTTTAGTGCCTTGGTTCAATCAAAAATCTCCATTGGCAAGCATCTAAGCAAAGAAGGTAGAACCATTGAACCATTGAACCACTTTGGTTCAAAGGTTTAATGAGTTCAAAGTTCAAAAGGTTCAACACTTTCAGTTTAATGGCAAGTTCAATCAAAGGAATAGTTCAATGGCTTGGTTCAACCAAGTGGTTCAATTCTTTGTTTCACTTGAGTGGTTCATCCACTTTGTTTCAATGCTTTGTTTCATTCTTTGGTTCAATCAAATGGTTCGTCAGTCGGTTCAAGGCTTCATTTGAACTGTTAAACCAAAGCTTGGTTCAATGGTTGGTTCAACATCTTTTGGTTCAAAGGTGCATTTAAACAAATGGTTCAAATGGTTGGTTCATTCAATTGGTTCATTGGCTTGAACCATTTTGGTTCAAAGCTTGGTTCATCAGTTTGGTTCAACATTTGGTTCAACCAAATGGTTTAATGCTTTGGTTCAATGTTTGGTTCAATCAAATGGTTCAACGGCTTGGTTCAACCAAGCAGTTCACTTTGATGGTTCAAAGGAGTGGTTCAATGCAAAAGTTCAAAGAGTTTCCTGAAGGACAAGTGCCCTTACAGAGGGCACTTGGTCAACAAAAGTACCCTTTTGAAAGGTCATTTTCAAAGAAGGCCACAAAGGTAATTCTTTCAGATTTTGTTTAAGGAATTAAAAAAAGACTAAGGAAAGAAATAATTCCTTTGGAATTTTTGTTTGAAGGAATTCCTTTAGACAAAAAGTCTGAAGGAATTTGAGAAAGCGACTGCGGGAATAAAACCCGAAGGAAATTCTCAAAGGCCAACGAAACAAAATGGAACAATTCTGTGGACAATTTATCTGTAGGAAAATACCCACAAAGAAATCTTGAGGAATTTGTTAGTGGAATTTTTTTCCATGATAAAATGCCCATGAAAAAGCCCAGGGAAAATGCCCATGGAGATTGTCCACAGGAAGTGTCTGCGAGAGACTGTCGAAGCCCGAAGGCCATTCAAAGACCACCCAAAGGGTAGATACCCTTACGGGGGCCTCTTCCTAACCCAATGTGGATCATTTCTTAAGGCTTGAAAGGGTAGATTCTTTCTGTGAAAGTGCCAAATAGGAAAGTTGAAGAAGGACCAAGGGGTGACGTGCCTAAAGACGTCAAATTCAAGATAACAAACTAGCCATTGAAAATGTAGTGACGGGTGCGCGAACGTCAATTTTAAAGCTCATAAAATAGCCATTGATTCTTGTAATCTACAAACCTGAATGCATTCACAGGCTTTAAAGCCAAGACCAGTAAAAACTGACTAAAGAATAGATTAGAAATTTGAATCCAGGACCTGATTCAATTAACCAAAAAAGGAGGAATGATGAAGAAGGATCAGATCACCAGGTGGACATTGAAAGTTGCAAACTTTTAATAGCATGACTTGTTTCTCTGCATTGAGAAAAATAAATGGGTAGATGCCCCTAATTTCCAACCTATTTTCCTAATAGTTTTCAATGCAACATGATGTGTTAATGTTCCTGAGTCCTTCTTGAAGAGGCTATATAAGGGACTCTCTTTTATTGTAAATATATCTCTTTTTGACAATTAGAATGAAACTCTGCCCAAATTGAAAGGCATTAGTGAGACTTTGAGCTTAGATTGTTGATCATATTTTGTTATTGGAATAAGAAAGCAAGTGATTTTTTAGACTTTGTACTGTGATATCTTTGTTGTTGAGGAAACTGTTCATATGTCTTTTTCCTTAATATATCTTCTATTCCTTTAATTCAACAAGCAAAATTAGTGATAGCAGTCAGGAAGGTGTCCTAAAGTCAATTGTGGAGAGACTTTGTGCCCCCATAATTGCCTTTCAGTGTGTTTTCTTTTCATTTTTGTGTAAAGGACCTTGGGATGACTTTGTGCCCTCATTTTCCTTCGTATCTTACTCTTGAGTAATTCAAGTGGAGACTTTGTGCTACATCTCATTTTGCTGGTTGCTACATCCTTGGTTACATTTTGCTGTTACTACCAAGAGTACTCTTGTGGCTAGATGAATAGTACTTTTGAAAGAAGAGGAGTGCTATTTGTCATTTCCCTTGAGTTTTTCCTTTGATCCGCATGCATCATCTCTAAAAAAAGAGAGATGGATGGTTTTTCCTACCCTTGAGTATTATTTTCTATATATATGTATGTATATATATATATATATATATATATATATATCCATAAGGAGCCTCCCCTTGATGAGAGGAGAGATTAGTCCCCTTTTGATGTGGTAAACCTACACATTTGGTGACCAAACTTCCTACTTTGGCTGATCAGACCTATTTTGTTTATCTGTATGCTAATCGACAAAATATTCAACCAATAAATTGTCATCTTCTTTTTGACATACAAGCCATTTTTCATTCTTTGAGAAGACATTGATTTGCCTATAGTTTGCAACATCTTCCCAAATAAGGGCAAACTATAGACACCTAAATCTGGCCACCAATGACCTCTAACCATGATTTTGACCAATTTCCACCAAAATGTACAATTTGGCTTAAAAACACTAAATTGCATTAAAAGATTTGAATACAACATATTCAAATGTCATTTTTGGCTAGAGTATCATTAAATGGGGCAATTCAATTTATGGGCTAGCTAACTTTGATCAGATCATTTTGAGTCAAAATGCCAATTTTGCACCTGAGTGCTATGGATTGCTCTTTCTTATAAAATCTATTACATGTGACATGTTCCTTTGTTATTTGTTGTTGACAACATCCTAAATGGGATAACGGTTCTAACACATCTAACATTGACTTCCAATTCTAATCTAGTCAAAATTTGGACCAATAACAAGGTATTATGATCACTTTGAGTAATTTGTGCATAAAGTGATTAATCATGCTTAAGAGATAATTAAACCAAATTAGAGCCTAGTTAATAATTCCATGGAAACTTGTTGAATACTTATTTTTGGAAGTGACTATTATATATCTCCATCATTTGATGATTTCATTTCTTGGGAAGATATCCATAAGCCATAAATGCCACAAATATCAAGATTATGGGTCTCCCATACCTCATCAATGACCTCCATGCCTCTTAATTATTCCTCTATCCCAAATATTGAAGAACCTATTTATCAATTTTAATTCTAAAATTGGATTAATCCTTAGCCACACATCTCAATCTTGAGATGGATAGTTCAGGGTGATTCTGATCAATCTCAAAAATCTATAAATAGGAGGCCTTGCCTATTAAATTTTAAAAAGTCTTGATAATGCAAATTTATAATGCATAAATGATTCCAAAAGCTATTGAAATTAGTGTTACCATGCTAAATTAATTTTAAGCCAAGCCAATCCAAAGCCACAAGGTGCTAAGGAGAAGAGGAGATAGCCAAGCCTCCTTTGATGAAGACTTCATGAGAACAAGCCAAGCAAGCCAATACAACAAGAATTTTGGATCATCCAAAGAAGGTAAAATAAGGTTTCTTTTGCATTTTAGTTGTGTGTTTTATTCATGTTTGTTAACTAAGCTATCTCTAGTGTCTAGGCCTAGAGATGTTATGCTAGTTAGTGTGTTTCTTTCATTTTGTTTTCATTTTGAAACTAACATGATACTAACCATCCTCTCTTGAGTCAAATTCCCAGATCACACCAAAGACACACACACACACAAACATAGTATAACTAAAGTAATTTTTGTACACATCTCATTTATGGAAAATATTTACTTTCAATTCCATCTTGTTGGGAATAGAATTAAATTAACTATTTATGACAAAATAATTACCTCCAATAGAATTCATAAATTCTTCAAGCTATAGCCAATTCAAAAAATCTATATTCCTATAACCAATAGTTTATATAATATAACTAAGATGTTAAATCTAATTCAAAGTGCCAATAATTTTAACTAAACTTGATCAATGTAAAACATAATGGAAATGGAGTCTTGTTAATGCACAACCAATTATATGGATAAGTTGCCTTTTATGTCAAAATCATTTACTTGGAATCAAGACTAAATTTAAATATTCCTCACACTATGACTGACTCAAAATAGCTAAAGGTTGATACTTGTATATCAAGAATATAAATCCAAGAATTCAATGCATGCTAATACCAAAAATTTCACAATGTTATCCTCCTCAAATAGTAACCTATAGTCCACTAACTTGATTTAAAAAATATAATAATGTTATCATAACACAAACATTTGCATGCATAAAACCAATAGTATTGTTAAAGAGGATGATTATTGGTAACATAAAATTAGAGAGATTATTGAAATAGAAAAAATACTTAAGAATTTTAATAGAGATAAAGGACTTGGTATTGGGGAATCTTGGAGAGCTATTTCTAACTATTTAAGAAGGCATGATCATACATGTGGTGGATAAGTTTATATTTTATATTTATTAATCTATTTATTCAATGTTTAGAGCCAAATTTTCCACTCTCCTTTTATTTTTGATTAATCATTATTTAGGGTTATCTAATTTTTATTTTTACTCATGATAGTTTCATCATATTTCCATTTTCCTTGAAGATGGGTGCACATATTACACCTCGAAACATTGGATTCAGTTTCATTTAACATACCTTCAAACTTAGAACATCAAAAAAATATTCACATTATTAAGACATTAATATCACTTTAGTGTCCATACAATCAATTCTAAAATGTTACAGTAATATTTCTTTTGGAAAATGTCAATAATAATTTAGAATTTAGAATGTCTCAATAATGAGTATATATTATAAAACTGAATGTGAGCAAATTGTCTTTAATTTAACATATTTTTTTTAATCATGAAATTAAATAAAAATTGATGCTAGGGTTTCACCCTACTACATGTTAAGCCATAAATATAATCATCTAAAATAGCTAAGTGCAAAAATTAGTAGTGTAGAAGACCATGAATCTAAATAAGACTATAGTATAGAATGAGATTGAGTACAAAAAAAGAAAAGATGATTATTACAAGAAAAAAAGAATACATAATAGTCATATATTCATATTTCCCAAATTCATATTTGTATTTTTATCTAATATTATATCATTTTTAAAAAATTATAATGACAATTTATCTAATAGGCTTCAATGCAACAAACAAAATTAGAAGTGAGATTTACAAGATCAAAATCTACTAGTATAGAACTCAATTGAACTCATTAAATATTTTTATGTTCTATTGAGGATTTTTTAATATAGAAACTAATTTATTTTATCCAAATAAAAATTTAAATCATGTATTTCATGATCAATAGAGTAGGTCATGCTTGAGCGAGTGACCCTTAACCATATTTTTCTATGGAGCCATTTATTCTCTACAAACTAAGTAGGCTGGTTTGGGCCCCTATCTATCCACTTTATGGGCTGGGAGAACCTTGGATTGAGTGACCCTTTACCCCATCATTTTAAAGTGAAACATGAACCTGTTTAGTAGATAAGATCACCCCATCCATTCCCATCTATCTATATAGATGTATGGATGTGGGTAGGCTATAGATAAATCATTTTGAGTTTTGATCCTATATAGCCAAGATACCCCCATATATAGGTCTCATATACCTCTCCATATATAAAGGGGACTAGTTTCCCTATCTAATTATAGGGTATATAACTAGATACATCCTATGCTCTGCTCATCCCTTAGCCTCTCTGAGTGAACCCCCTATGCTATCTGACTATGTAGTCACCAAATTAACCATGAAAGATGATAATTTCAATAACATATTTCATAATACATATAATAAATTCATTTTCACAACTTATACAATAATTTAAGACTACAATAGAATGTATTTAAAATATAATCAATCTAAACCCAAAATTAGGGCATGTAGTTCAATATTGATTACTAAAATTCATGTTTTGGATCTAATTTCATAAGACCAATAGAAAATAGAGTAAGCTAAAATCAAATAATTCATTTTATATCTCATTATCCCTTAGATTTAAATAAATATATTAAAGATTGAATACATAGGGTACATGCTACAAGATGAAGAATAAAACCCATAAATGTGAGAATGATAATTTCATACAACTCTTTTCAAACATCATTATATTATACATGAATGAGTACAAGCTATGTGTATATGCATAATAACACTATCCCATGTATTAATAATTAACTTAATCAATGAAATTAGAAATTAGTGAGATAAATAATACATAATATAATAAGGTTTCTAAGTGATGATCATAATCACAAATGAAATTGAGAATGATTTTAGGTTACATGCCATTTTATATAGAAAAACCCACACCAATTCATAATGATTCAAAATATCCCTGGAACTTAATATTTATAAAAAATTAAGAATACAACTATTTTTCATAATCAAATCAAAGATGACTAATATGGTAACTAGTTTTCCACTAGTAGTTCCATATTCAATCTTGATGATTAAGATTAACTTAGAAACTTATGAGATAAATAGTACTTAATAAAATAGGGTTTTTAAGTGATTATCATAATAAAAAATGTAATCAATAATGATTTTAAGTTACATGTCATTATGTATATCAAAACCCACACCAATGCATAGTGCTTCAAAATCTCCCTAACACAGAA